>JAPYZE010004761.1:0-22480 GCA_030522805.1 Leptomastidea abnormis
ACGAACAAAATGCGCCCTCAATCAGGAGCGTACCTCGAAATTGAAAATTTTTTTTTTTTGAACCATATAACTACCCCTTTTTTGTGGAATTACTCATATCTTCTCACTGTCTATTTTTCTTTTGATTTTTTATTCAAAATTTTTTTTATGATGATAAAATTAGTTGATCTAAAAATTATTTTAGTATTATAAGAATTTTCTTACCCTGCTCGCTTTTGATTCATAAATTTCATCTATAAATTGCAATTTCACTTCACACATTAGCAGCATTGAATTTATTTATTAATTATTATTATTATCATTCTTATTTTTTTAATATTAAGTAGCAAAAAAATTTATATCAGCTAATAATAGGATCCGTACATATCAAGTTCTACATATTTTAACTATATAACTATATTTCTAATACCTGTAATATTAATGCTATACTTTTTATACGTTGGGTTTGTACTTTTTCGACATTACTATAATAATTTTATTAGATTGCGATTGAGCAAAATATCAAAGAAGCTTAATCAAAAGGGTTATTTGAATAAATCGAAAGGACGTGATGCAACTTATGATTCAGTTGTTAAAGCTATTAAATTACACCAACATAGCATACAGTTAAGTTGTCCAAAGAAATAAAGCTTAAATTTAATTATAATGTATGCTTATTCCAGATTTCAAATTTATTTTCTAATTAAAATATTGTAACTTTAGATTTGCAAATATTATCGAAGAAACGTATTCCAATATTTTTTTGTCAATACTTGGTTTTAATATTTTGTTTTACAGTACTACTCTACTCAAGGTAAATATTATACATACACGTAATAGCCATAAAACAAATAAAATTATTGTTTTGCTTCCTGATAGAAGAAACTTTAAAATCGTAAATATTTAATTCTTACAACTATTTTGTTCAATATATATTTTATTATAAAAAAAATCATAATGTAACTAGAAACAATTAAAGAAGATTATTGTTATTCCCGCCCGGTCAATAAAGGCCCTTTTATTGACCTCAAAACAGGGAGTAAAATGGCTCTTGTACTTCCTGTTTTTAGGTCAATAAATAATCGGGCCTTCAATGACCGGAATAAAATAGCGTATGCAACTCGGGCAAAACTGGCTGTTATGCCCTCGAATGAAGTTTACTGCCCTCGATAATTCGCTCGTGCAGTAAACTTCATTCTCGGTCATAAAAGCTCATTTTTGCCCCTTGGTGCATAATATACTATTTCAGTACAAGTGCGAAAAAACAAATTGTTGCCTCGTGTGACGTTTTCGCCCTAGCGAAAAAAAGGTGAAATGTTCACACGAGACAAAAATCGATTTCTCGTGTGCGAGTATTGCAACATTTTTTTTTAAATAAAACTTCGCGACATGCATAAAATACTTTACGAATGTCGTTAAGTTGAGTTGAAAAAACGTATGTCTTAACACTCAGAATATACGTACTTAAGAAGGCAAATTTCTCGCAAGCTATTTCAACAAATATTCATAATACATTATAATGATATATTGAATTATTTATAAGAAATGTTATTCAATTTGTACATATATGGAATTGTGTTTGGAAAATGCTTTTTACCAAATAAAGCCATAATTGCTTTCATAAGTACCAAAATTATGCAATCAATTATCTCAATTTATTATATAGTTTATTTTTTTAATGATTGTAGTTGGTGTATAAAAGTGAAGGAAATTTTCTTGAAGTATTGCGAGTTGTAGTTACTTTAGGAGCCACCACTCTTCAATTATTTTTTTTAAATTGGCCTGGTCAACAAATTTTAAATCATAGCTCGGACATATTTGAATACAGGTATATAAAAATAAAAATAAGCCTTAAAAGAGTTTTTAATGTTTTATAATATTTTTCGTCTTATTAGGCATAAAATCAGTTTTTCAATTCTTTTTTTTTTATTAATGAAAGCTTATACAATCTCCTTTTGGAGGTATTTTGTTTTTTTCAATTCTTCAACGAAACAAAAGTTAAATTTTTAACCGAAAAAATTAAATGTGAATCTAGAAGATTCCCAACAGAAGTTAAACTTTAAAGTCAATTGTAATAGCAGTTTACGTACCGAAGCAAGAAAAGTAAAGAAGACCCCAGATCGCTAGGGTAGTAATCTGGTGATCTGAGGCCTCTTTACTCCCTGCTATGGTGGGTAAATACCCCTACTGATAAACCTCAGATGAGAACTCTGATGAAATCTCATATGACGTCTCTGGCCAAAACTGTAGATGAGATCTCAGATGAGATTTCATCTTAAATTTTTTTTCTGGGAACCGATTAGAATCATGAGAGGAACCATTTTAAACATTTTTAAAATTTTAGAATTTATAGAAATTTTTCAACAAAATTTTTTTTTTAATTTTAAAGTTCTTTTAAAAATTTTTCCAAGTTCCAAAGTTTAGAAAATATTTAAAATTTTCCATACGAAAGAAATCTTATTCACTTTTATTTGATCTATAGTTATATGAACGAATGGTATGAAGTTCCAATAAAAACAAAACTTTTGCTACAGATGATGGCTATTCGTGCATTAACTCCTAACACATTAACTGCAGGAAAGCTGTATATTCTGGGATACGCTAATTTTGCAATGGTAAATTAAGACAAAATTAAATTTCTAATTCTGTTTATCATACAAAATAAAAATTAATTTGTAATATTTTTTAAGATTATAAAAACATCTTTATCTTATATGACGGTTATGGCATCATTATAGTAATGAACTCTGTTTTTTACATAGAGAAATTTTTTTTTTAATGAAAAGTCATTTGAATGACCTATTATTTCAAAACTTTGATTTTTTAACTCATATTATATTTTATTATTACTATCTATAAAAGTTACTATAAGAGGTAAAAGTCAGATTATTATCTTATGGAAATGCGTTATAGTTCGAAGCACTTATACGAAATATGCTTGTTCTTATAAACTCAAGGAAACTAAAACTTATTGATTCTTAGAACTTTACTTTATTGTTTTATAAGTTCTATTGTAATAATTTTACTACTTGAAATATATTTTGAAATAAAATAAATCAACAGTATATGTATTACTTATATATTTTATTATTTTGCGCTTAAGGGGAGGTTTTCATAAAACAGGTGAATGTGATTCATATCTAATTATAGTTTCTAATATTTTTTAACATTTACGACTTTCTTAAAAAGAAAATTTTATTTTTAAAATTTTCGATTTCTTTTTTATTTCTAATTAATTTTTTACATGAGCTAATGGCTAAACAATTCATTATATAGAAAGATTTAATCGATTATTTTTTGTATTATTATATTATGTAAAATTTGTTTATAATGAAAAACCATCATTCAATCATTATTTAAATTTATGTTTGTTTTTTTAACGCGACAATTAATCCGTGCTTTTTATTCACAATATTTTTTAAGCTTTTTAAATTTCCCGCGAGAAAAGTGACGCATTTTAATGAGTCATACCGACAGTCATTGACCGAACCTCCACAAGCGTCCTATGACGACGACAATAGAATAATAAAACGCGATAATCGCTTGTACAGCATTTGTGAACGGGCCGTCGTATACATCGAGACTATAGAAAGAATACAGTTCATTGATTCGTAATCTTTTAAAAGTATCGCGAACAGCTCTGTTAATTGAATATCTCAAAGTGTGTCTCTCTGCGCTGAAAGTCATCTTGAACAAAAGTTGAGACTGGACAGTTTCTCTGGTCCAACAAAAGGCTGTAAGGATATGGCGGAATGCAGTGTTAGTGGAAGCACAAGTGCGAATAATGACAACCTGTTGATGGCGCTAACTCCAGAGCAGCGTGAATTTGCCGCGGTTCACTTGAATGAAAACGAATCAGAACGTCATGTGTATATTCAGGAGATACGTAAATGGATTTCTGAATGTGAGGATCTTCATGCACCTACAGGTCGGATAACAATTTTTTTATACCTTCCAATTTTTTTAAATTATAATTTTTTTGTTTATAATTTTAACAATTGGCGGATTTTTATTTCTTGAATCATTATACGTAAATGAAAAGTCATTAATTTTTTTTTTGTTTTTTTTTTTTTTAATTAGAAGAAAAATAGTCGTAAGCGGAAGAAGAAAATCATTGTTTTCAATTATAATGAAAATAAAAAAAAAAGTTAGACAGCTTAAAGCCAGACAACTTGCAGATTAATTATTATCAGAAACGTTGAAGGTTATCAATATTCCATTTAATACATACAGTAAATAAACGAGATAGTAAGGAAATTATAATTTTACGGGAGTTACTATTTAAGCATATAGATATACACTCTTTTCGACATGTATTTGCCATCCCAACATAATTTTGAGATAAAATGCGAAGCTTTATTACTCTTTGAAAAATTAATACTTGAAATGAATTTTGAAAAAATTACAGTATATTCTACTAATAAAATAGAACATTTTTTAGAAGTACAATTTTTTTTATACTTTCAATATTTTAAAATTTTAAAGAATACATAGAAGTACCTACTTTTTTATTATAATTGCAATAAAAATATTAATATTGATAATAACACATTCAATAACTCAATCTTTAACAGCTCAATTTTTAGGATGCGAAGATATTGGAATTCTTTTAATTTTAATTTAAACTCCTACGACACTATTCTATAATCGAACACTAGCCTATGTATTTTTTCTGTAATTTTTCCTTGGGGTAACTCCCGTTTATAATAAAATAAAATAAAATAAAATAATAGTTATAAAATAATAAATGTTCCTTGAAGATCTCGAAAAAATCTACAAAACCACATTTTTAATTATTTTTAAAATGATTTTCCGTAAAACTACAACAATTTAAAGACTGGCATTAAATGTTTTATTCTTTTCAATTTCTTAATCGATAAAAAAATAGTGATATAATAATTTTTCATCCCTTCCGATCAGCTGTGCAAATTTCAACCGCACTTCCTGATCGGGAGATGATGAAAAATAGTATACGCTCCATGGGAACAAGAATTAAAAAGGCTCAGATCATCAGGTTCCCGCCCCTCGGCTTCGCCTATTCAAGCGGAATATTCTAGGCCTTCTTAATTCTTGTTCCCTAGGTATACACAATATACTATTTTAAAAAAAATTTTACATTATTTAAAAGAGCACTGAAAAACCTTTAAAACGTTGTAGTTTATCTCAAAATGACGTTGAGGTGGCAAATATAATATGGATGAAAGTGTACTATCAAAAAAATTAAATAAAAATACTTTTTAGTAAAATTTTATCTTAATCTTATTTGATTTTTGAGATGTTGAGAGTAATAAAGTTTATTGTTATGAAGCTTTTAAAAATAAGTAATATTATAATAGTAATATTGCTCATCTGCCTTTTATAATTATTTCTTTCATTATTATATTTTTATCATATTTCGTTTCTTTTTTTTCTATTTCTTTATAAGTAAATAAATAATTTTTATTTGCTCCTTGACAGTACTTAGTTTAATATTAATTAAGTGATTTTGCAAATCGTAATTCTGTCAAGATAAAAGAAATTATTTTATCAGCTATTTAGAGTAATTTTATTACAATAAAAATTTAGTACATAATGCAATTAATTTTTTTTTTTTTTAATTCTTTAACGTTGAAGTTTCAACGAACAAATAATTAAAGAATTATAAATAATAATGTTAACTTAATGACTATTCTTACACAAACTTTCTGTTTTGCAATTGACAGATGATTTCTTTATACTAAGATTTTTACGTGGCTGTAAGTTCAACGTTGAAAACACTAAGATCAAACTGAAAAAATATTACGAGCAACAGTCTTTATCACCCGAATGGTTCGCAAACAGAGATCCATTTTTACCAGAAATACAGGAACTACTCGATCTTGGGTAAATAAATTTTTTTTTTTTGCATTTTGAAAAGATTGAAAAAAAATATTATTTTTGTTACAAGTGCATAAAAAATGTTGTTAGTTCGTGAGCAATCAGCACACAGTTAAGAAAATAAAAAATAATAAATATATATAAATAATAAAAGAAATTATGTGTAGAGTTTTTTTGCCGCTGAGACAAGTAGATGACGAAGGCAGAATGGTAGTTGTCATCAGAACTTGCGTACATGATCCGAAGAAACATGATTTCTCCAATGTGCTAAAGGTATTTTTTTTAACTATTAATAATTACATATCTGCTTTAATGTATGATATTGCAATAATTGTGTTTAATTGACTTATAAATAGATTTTTTCTTTTCATTGATATTTTTAATATTGTTCTTTTGTAATTTTAATCAAGAAATCAAATATGCTTACAAAAATTTCATAACAATATAATTTTCTTACACAATTGTATCTATATTTAATCTCTTTATAAATTATCCACCAACTCAAAACAAAGCTCTATTTCTTATCACACATAATTCTTCTCTCCTTATATTCTCTGTGAAATATATACAAAGAAAATTGAAATTTCACAATACAATAAAAAAAAAAAAAAAAACACTCGTTATCACATCCTCCATCTCTCAAAACAATAAAAATCTTCCAAATTTTCTAATTTATTTACAGACAGGAATGATGGTACTAGACTTAGCAGCCCGAGAACACGTAAGCAGTTCCATATACGGTATCGTCGCGATACAGGACATGAAGGGCGTACAATTGGGTCACGCGCTTCAATTGACACCACCGTTGATAAAACGTCTGGTGACAGCTTGGCAAGGCTATCCAAATCGTGTGCGATCCCTTGATTACGTTAACGCACCGGCACATGTGAATCTTGTGCTAAACGTTTTTCGACAGTTTATGAGTCGCAAGCTTAAGGAACGGATTCACGTGCATCGTGGTGATCCGAAGGCTATATTGAATAAGCTGCCTGCTAGGATATTGCCTGTTGAACTTGGGGGTAGCAATCTTGATTATGCTACTTTGGCTAGTGAGTATTTTTTAAGATGATATAAAAAGGGAATTTTTAAAAAAAATTTTATAGCTATTGTTTGGGTTAATTTATGATATAGATAAATATGCTAAAAATGATAAATTAATTTTTCTCAATTTATGTTCACAGAGTACTGGAAGCAGCAGGTTGAAAATAATAAAGACTGGTTTGCCAAGATGGAAGAATACAAAATTTTAACTGCCTAATATACCTATGTGTGTGTGCGTGAAAAATGCATTCATAATTTTTATAGAACATCATTTGTTAGAATTAATAAAGACCTTCCATGACAACTTGCCAAAAATCTAAATTTACCATCGACGCAAAGATGACAATAATATATATTTTTTATACGTATATTTTTGTCATCCTGAATTAGTTTATTATATATTCTTTGAATTTGATGTTCAGTGATCAGGTCAATTTACCAAATTTGCTTGCCTACTAATGAACCAATATTTAAATGGCAAACAATTATCTTATTGCATTTTGAGCAGTACTGAGTGTGTTAAAAAAACTTTAATGTTACAACAAAAAAAAAAAAAAAAAATACGCACCAAGTTTTTAAAATTTGTAAAAGATAAAATCTCAAAAACAAAATATGTAAAAGTATTCATTTGGCTATTTTCATGTCAATGGCTAATTACTATAATAGCTGTGATGTGTATATTTTTATCTGCTATTGATAAGATATATTTAACTTTTATTGTAAATTTATAACTATTAGTTTTTTATTGTTAGGATAAACTTTTTTAACAATCTCAATTAAGGTATTGTTATATAGTGATGATACAGTGTTTTTAAAGTAATTTATACTTTTATTTTCTTGTAAAGGAAGTTTTCATATTATATAATTTGAATATTTTCATGCATATGTTGATATTTTGTATCTTATTAATTAAATAATGTTAAATTTACATGTACGTAAAAGAAAATTGTATATCATTTTCTTATCTTAAAGAGTATTAATATTAATTTTTTTTTTTCATTTCATTTTATATTAGTAATAAATTTTAAATATTTCTAACTCAATTTTCTTGTGTTTCAACAAACATTGCTAAAAAAAATAGCTATACGTTGCAAATGTAGATGTTCATATTGAACATATTTTTGAAGAATCTTTGTACGTGCATATGAAAGTAAATATATAAGTGAACACAAATTCATACACAACAAAATTTAATTTTAAAGAAACTTCGTGCCAAAATCTATTGTCAACCATTTTTACGTACCTTTAACGACGCACAGTACAATGTACATCGATGAAATTATAGATTATCATATTTTTTATTGTCATACACTTCAATCTAATTTTTTATAAAAAAAAAAAGAAATGTATTTAAGATTTGAATAAATAATTTCAAGAAAAACAACATATTGGATTTTCAAGATTGTTATTATTACAAGTTAAATAATAATAAAACATACACTTAAGTCATGGGCAAGTAAATCGTCTTACGGGCTAACCATATCTAACATCTAAAAAACAGCTTATAAAAAAAAAACTGATAATATACTATATATAATTACAAGTTCACCTTTGTCCCAGCACAAGTCTCAACGTCATCCTTTTTAGGATCGATTTTTGTTCGTGCCGCAAAAATAATAAGCTATATTTATATATATATATATAAAAAAAAAGGAAAAGTAAATCGCATCAATCTTGAAAATTCATATTTTTTTGTTTGTTTTCTACTTCCGACTCGGCGATATTAATTATATCCTCATCGTTGAGGTACAACAGAGTAAGTAAAAAAAAAAAAAAAATTAAACGTCAACGATATAATAATAATAATTCAAAAAAAAAACATCAATAGAATCACACTATTTCGTTGCTTGTAACATAAATATATGCAATCATCGTACTCATGTTTAGACAATCATTGTTTACTAGACGAATATCGTTAATTTTTTAACAATAAAATCAACATGTTCTTTTATACTGTTAAAATTCGACGTTAATTTATGCTAGGTCGTTTTCTGCATAAATATAAACCTCCATAAGTCGTAAATTTATCTTCATCATCCGTCGTTAAACAAAAGTACAATGTTGTTTTTTTTTATTGTGATTCTATCATTATTTTCCTCATCCTATAATATATGTATATATGTATAATGTGACTCGCGACATCTCTTTTTTTTTTATCGAGTCTGGCTCGCTGTTAAAAATTGCTATAATAATTAAGTATACATACATATAAAAAAAAAAATAAAAAAAAATAATAATAATGTTGATACATCTTATTTCATTGTTCAAGAGAGATAATTTTTTTTAACAACTGATGTACTTCAAAGCACATACAAAATGAGAACAATTTAATACGCTTATTTTTATACTCAAAATATATAACAAAAAAAATATATCTAATTTTACCAATTTCCATTTACATTGAGAAAGATTAAGGTTCTATCATTCGTTCGTTGTGTGCTTTTTCTATTTTGCGCTTTATTATAGTTTCTATTCATGTGACAATCGCGGAACGCATTTTTATTTCTTAAAAAAAAAAAAAATAGTTTTTAATAAGTACCAATTTATTTAACAAAAGAATAAAGTCGTTTAGTTCATTAAATAAATAAAAAATTTGTTAAAATAACAATAAAAATTGTGCGATCGCAGTGCGCTTGTTTTTATGTACGATATAATTTTAAAAAATGCGGCAACAATTTTTCTTTTCTGTCGATTTTTCCGTAAAATATTCACACATGCACACAGTACCGTGAGCCTCAAGATCAAGGTACTATAGATTAACGCCATGGTTATTTAAAGTCGTTATAAAAAATAATAATAATAAAAAATAAAAAATAAATGAAGTAATTAAAAAATAAAAGTGAAATGAAAAATAGGAGGAAATGTAGAATTCGTGGATGTTACGATCGTTTACACACACCCTTTAATTTTATTTTAAATTTGAAAACGATCGTCTGACTCATAATTTGAATTTCGCGGAGAAGAACGTCACGTGTGCTAGAGCTCTTCAGTGCTGAAATTAACAAAACGAATCCAAATGACATATAATTACAGAGGGACGTTTTTTTTGAATATAAAAAAATATGTAAAGTTAGCATGATTAATATATATGTAAAACCGCGATAATCTTTCTATCCTCCACTTTTTCCTTTTTTCATAAACACTAAAAAAAAAAACACATTTTCTCTCTTACTCTCTCATGTACAAATACATAAATTGATACATACACATACCCACACACACACATTCACACATACAAATCTATACATACACATATAAACATTCATTCAGATTCTCAAAATCTCCTCCATCCGTTAATTAAATTCGCTATTGTATATAAGGACGGATAACAACAAATGAAGATTATTATTACATGTAATATGCTTACTTAAAATTAAAAAAAAAAAAAAAAGAAAATAATATAAAGACGACATTACTATAAATCGTCTTTAAGCTGTACAATATTTTCCAATTTCAGCTCGCACTGATAATAATACGACCATTCTTTTAAAAAAGAAAAAAAAAATTTGTCCCATATATTATCGAACAAAATATTAAAATTTCATGATGATTAATTATCATTATTGACAAATAAGATGTTATATATTTGATGCTTGTGTGACTTATCCTCGCTTGAATTTTAACACGAGCAAACTGATCGTCAGGAAAACTACGATCCAAATGATCGTCGATATGTAGCCGTTGTAAACGTCAGGCTCGGTGATACTCCATCCACGCGTTAACATCGAACGTAACGACGTCGTTGCCATTGTAAGTGGTAGCGCTTGGGATACGTATCGTAATATTGATGGCATACCTTCGACCGGCCAGATTACACCTGTTGATTCAAAATTTCGTTATTGTAGTAGTTATTTTTACGTATTCGTATTCATGGTTGCAAATTTATTAATTAAAAAAATAGTAAGCTTTGATTACAAATATAATTATTTATTACTTTTTATTTAATTAATAATTTAAAAAAGGCTTGTTAATTACTGACATGTTTAATTAACAATTAAAAAAACGTGATTAATTATTAATTATCGTTAGTTTAATTATTTATTTTTAAAAAATCTTGGTACCAGTACACTAGTTTCCCATTAGCCTCCTACTAAAGTTATGGTACTGGGTTAATAAGATACTAGTACGGCATCCTTTTACCTCCCTGGACACCAAAATTGACTTCTAGTGTTACAAGATTGTATGTGTTTGGGGGCGTGTAATGTATATAGGGAGTTTTCGAGTTACTGCTCTGAGAAACTCTAAGGACAGCTAGTGTACTGGTACCAAGAATTTTCAAAATTAATAATTTAATTACCGATTATTAATAAGCTTTTTTTTAAATAATTTATTAAATAACGAGTAATTAATGAACCTTTTTTAAATTATTAATTGAAACGTGGCTTAATTCAAAATTTAATTAATTATTTGCAACATTTGTTCGTATTAAATGTTTAATGAGCAAGGAATAAATGACTTACCGCTAAGCAAAAGTGTGGGATAGAAACTACCGAGCGCCAATTGTATAGCATTTCTTTCAAGCTCGCAAATTGCCGAAATTACAAAGCCTAAAAAAGAAAAAAATTTATTACATTTAAAACATCTATTAACATATTTATACAATCGCTTAAAAAAATAAATACGAAAAATAAAAAAATCCTTACCAAAGCACATGCCACATAATCCTTGAAGTATCGTAAGTACAATGACAAAACCGATATCGCCTTTACACTCAACGCCAAATACGAGAATCATAAAGATGAGGACTAGAGCCGTTTGGCCGCACATTACAACGAATTGCGTAACAACATGGGAGAATAATATTTCACCTGGCGATACACCTGCTACCCAACTTCTATCCAATAAACCTTCCATTCTCTCGATGATTAAAGCTGACGATGTTAATGCCACCGCCAAGAAAAATACGATACTGTAAATGTATAAGATAGAGAGTACAGTTTATGAAAATTTTACTTTGGGAAGGATATTCATAATAAAGGTATTAGAGAGAACTTACGTTAATATAACACCAGGTGCGACGAAATCGGTAAAACTTGGCTCGTTCGATCCGTAAATTGGATCCTTAAATTGTATCGGTACGTCGGCTAATTTGGCGTTTTGACTACACGAAGTTAGTAAATCCTTGGCAAAGTCACGATACGAGTATTGTATGTTACGTGCCAGCATCAAACCGATTTGTTGATCTGTTGATTTTTATTGTTTAGAAATTAATTATAATCAGATTTTAAAACAATGTGGGTGTTATGATATGATATTGATGTACTTACTTGACATGTCGAGCCAGACGCGTATTTCACTTTGATCGAGTGTTTCCTCGTCTGCCTCTTTGCCGAGCAACATTCGAGCTACGAGAGCGTCCGTGAAGTTTTCCGTGAAGTATAAGGTACCCCAAGCTTTACCTCTTCGGACAGCTTCCATTGCCGATTCGGGATCTGGATAGTATTCCTGGAAAATTTCAAGTCATTATTGTTTTGATATTTTGTGAAATGGATTATTTAATATTTGTGATTGATTTGTGTTTACAAGTCAAGTGATTAAGTGAAGGTTTTTTTATTAAAATGATAGGATTGGTCTGTATATTGTAATTTAGGCCGATTTTTTAAAAGTTTTGTGATAGAGCATTTGAGATCGGTATAAAATAACTGAATTTTTTAAAATAGTGGTAACCACTTACTAAAATGAAATACATTTTATATTATGATACAAATTAAAATGAGATCGATAATTAAAATCCAAAACTTTCCACTGATTTAAATATAGACAAAAGCGCGTATGTTTTCGGGTTTCGATAATTGAAAAGTACGATTATGTCGGTAAAGTAGAGTTACCGACTATTTCGTCCCCGTAAGCTTTTTGTGTAGATAAGCACAAGGGATTTTTCACTCGTGAAATTGATTACTTTTTAAATAAAATCTATTGAAATCGATTGAAATTGCTGTCCTGAGAAAATTTTTGGCTAATCTAAGAAATTATTGTCGTTTTAATCGATTGAATTCGGTGAAATCGATGAAATCGTTTTAAATATTATTATAAAATATTTAAAAATAGCTAAAAATCACTAAAAATTAAAATCGATTTTACGAATAAAAATCCCTTTAGATGTGCATGATGGAGATATAACATTTTGCTAAGTTGGTAGAAAGTTGTATTACTAAAAGCGGTATTGCGTAATTTATAAGAGGTCGTTTTTTTATGTAGTTTTCATAATCAACAACTTTTTTACCCCGTAATCATTAAATATACAACATTCCAAATGCCTCAGTATACCTATATTTAATATATGTGTGCATATGGGTGTATAATATGTGTGATTAAATGCATAAATAAATACATAAAAAAAATTTGTCATACCTTTATCATCGTGTCATTATCGAGATACTTGAGATATCGACAACTAAGAAAAGTATTGGTACAATCATCGGATATCGGACAGCTTTTATTATCCCAGAACATTTCGTGATTAACAACTGCGAGTTTCAAACCTGTTGGATCGCGACCAATCGCCAGACAAAATAGTATCACCTGCATCACAGGTAACGCAAAGATGAACAGCATAACCCTGTAAAAATATACATATCAATATGAAAGTGTGAGTATTTTTTTATTTTTCGTAAAATAAATTTGACACGCGTCATCTTTAACTTATTTCTTTTTAACCATTTCCGTTTTTGTACTGAGATATAATATATATTTATGTTGTATGTACATAATATATATGCGAAAAAAAAATTTGCATTTACGACTCTCTCTTTTTTCTCTCGTTTAACCTTCTCGACTCTATTAGCACGTTCCTATACATATACGATACTTGGTATTTTCAACTTTCGTACGTTTAATAAAAGCGTTATTGAATATTGAATGAGCTGGAGAGAAAACAGGTTTGTGTCGCTATATCTGTATGTGTGCTAACAATATAACGACTGATTAATTTTTTAAATTATATGGAAATTGAAAAAAAAAATAAATGGGATAAAATTTACCATTCCTTTATTATAACAAAACATATAAAAAAAGCTTATTTTTCTTGTATTCTATATTCTATTAAATACATCATCGTTATTTAAAAATTTGAATTTTCTTTGAAGCTTTCATTGATAGGCTAGACACGCGTTATAAGAATACATATAAGCTTTGAATTTAACAGCCCAATAAAACACGGTGTATGCAATAAAAAAAAGTTTAAGTTTAATCAAGACCTTCCACAGTATAAAGTTGATAACATCGTGTTTACAATACTTAAAACACTCGATCGTTCACCATAATAAACAAACATAGCTTAAGGCATAAATCAAGATTTTCGTCATGTGTAAAATCGAGTCGAAATTTATATATCACTAAAAAACAAGTAATTTTATTTTTTTTTTCTATACCTTCGTTTTATCGACCTTCTAATTACAACACGATCTTGAAATAAAAATCTTTTTTTCACATTTTTATCTTAATCGAAAAAGATAAAAGATCAGATATTTAAAAAAAAAAACTCACCCAACGTTCCTCCACATACGTAGAAAGTTTTTCTGTAAAAGGGCACGTATTTTGCCGGTACTGGTGACCTTGTAGCAGTCGGTGAAATCGCAGTCCTCACATTCGACAGTTGATTCCTTAACACCTGGTAATGGTTTACCATTCAGCTGTGGAAATAATGAATCGATTGGGTTATAGACATATCAGATAGAGATAGATTTGTATACTAGGGCTGAGACTTTAAAAAATTCAAATAGTCTATAATATTCAATTCTTCGAATATTGTCTGGATATCCGTTTTTTTTTTTTTTTTTTTTTTTTTTTTTTTTTTTTTTTTTTTTTTTTTTTTTTTTTTTTTTTTTTTTTTTTTTTTTTTTTTTTTTTTATTAATTTTTTAGAAAATCGAATATTCGCTATTCGAATAAAGAATATTTACTCAATAAAATTATCGAATATTCAGACTTTATATCCGTTCAAACAGTGAAAAATAATTAAATTAAATTTTTTTTCATGACTCTAAATCCTTTATAATTGTAAAATTTTTCAACAAATTTTATTTATTCGAAGAAAAAGAAAAAATTTGAATAGTCCAAGTCACAGCCCTATTTTTACATATAGGTATATCTACTTATAAAGTGCTCAATTTCCTTTTCGTTCTGCAAAATTATAATGCATGAACAAAAAAAAAATAGTTACGTTGATTAGGTTTTTTTTTTACTTGATAAGGTCAAAAAAAGAAAAAAAAAATTAGCGACATTGCTTAGGATGCAAATTAATTGTACGTTTTTGTGTTTGTTTGTGTGCACGTACGTGTGTCGGTTTTTATAGTTATAATATATTAGAGTAGGAAAATATACAGAGACGAATAAACGATAGGTATAGGTATATATATCGTATAAAACATATCTTACGTCATAGTGACTGCCAACGCCATTGGTCGTGTCGTGAATGAGAACTTCTTTACTCTGATGAAAGTTGAGGCCGACCACTCCTGACTCCTCGGTCACGTATACTGGCTCGTCCTTCTTACCCCAATTTAAGGATGCCTAATTTTATAAACAAATTATATATAATCTTAATATTAATCTTAATTTTTTACTTTACTATTTTAGTGTTTGGGTATATTTTTTACTGCTTGAATTAAGTTAATTGAAATTAAAATTTTTATATTTAATGACGCGATCGGTATTGCCGATTTCGTTATATATACAATTCTAAAATAACCTTGGAAATTATTCCATAGCTAAATGTTCGATTTCACTTTTTATCCAAATGGTACTACTAATAAAACAAGTGTTATACACTTTTAAAAAGTTTGTTTTTTTTTTTTTTTTTGATAAAAATATATACAAAATTAAATATACTCACGAGACTGATGTTATTGGAAATATTAAGTTCTGTGGTTGGTTGAGGATAAGAGCCTTGCTTCCTTGACAATTTGAGAAAAACATCCTCTAAGGATGGACAATTGTACATCTGTAAAAGTGCTCTCGGCGATTCCTCGGCCAGTAATCTGCCACTTCTCATAAGTCCAATCTGTATTAATGAAAAAAAAAGAAAAGAAAATTTTAATTATATTTTAATATTATTTTCCATTAAAAAAGTAATAAAAAAATCTATTTTTGTGTCTAACCGTATGAGCTTGTCGTGCTTCCTCGATATAATGCGTCGTTATGATGACCGTTTTGTTACCGTCTTTGGTTATTTGCACCAGATGATTCCAGATACTAAAAAAAAATTACAAAATCACATATATTTATTAAGTATTTGATATTCCTGGATCGTTAAAATTTAATATCTTATCATTAATTAATGATACTAAAAGCAATTGTATCTCTATATGTATTCAACTCATCATATATTGATGCTTTTGTCCATTAAACAGTTATTATTTTTAAATTTAACTAAAAAATCGATTTTTATCAACCTGGAATTTTAATTATATCAAAATTTTCACGCTATTTCATACACACCAAAATTTATTATATTAGCAATTTTCATAAAATTATGCGCCATTATTTTTCATGATACCAAAAAAAAAAAAAAAAACAAAAATTAAAAACATTTTAATTAGTTTCAAGGCTTTCAAAATTTCGAATGAAGTTTAGTTTGGTGGTCATTCTGTATACAGTTGTGGTAGTTATATACAGAGTAATATCCATAAGACCATCAATTTAGTCAAAACATATTCAGACACACACACACACATACAATCAGACACAGTCACACACTTATTGCTCATTCAGATACTGCTTTTAATAATGTTTAATTCATAGTTCGTCTCTTCTCTCCATTACGATATGATATTCTGGCCGCCATTAACTTTAGTATATATCTATAACACCTTGACACCTGAACACATGGACGACGTTTTTGCTCACATAAATGCAGACACACACACACACACACAAATACATTGGTATACGTTTTAAATGCCTTGCGTTTGTCATTCGTTTAATATATTTGACGATGAAAAAAGAAGAAAAAGAAAGAGAAAAACTGACGCAAGCCTCTTAGCACGTTTTAAAATGCCATATTCTTTTTTTAATTTTCGTGCTTTTTGATCAATTGTCCACGTGTATACAATCTGCGCTTCATAACAGGTAATATCGCAGACTTGAAGATGAATTCAAGGATATGTACACACATACGTTTTTTTGATGTCTATACACTCGTTATAATATAAATGTGATGTATGTGTGTGGTACCAATGGTACCATGAAGAGACTGTGTATATATGCACGCATGAGTCATTAGTCACGAAATTATATATTGTCAGATTGTATACATATAAGTAGGATACATATAAGGATATAAAATGTATGCAGTTGCTACTGCATAATATGTATTTTATTTTTGTCCACTTTATTTTTTGTCAGATAAAATTTGTAAAGAAATGACAGTAGGTATATATCGATTGGCTTAGCTCAAGATCGAGAGCTTTTAAAAAATCGTTATCGTTATTATTATATAATTTTGTATGTATATGTTTATCGATTAATTTAAAATTGAAATTTTATGATATCTATAAAAAAAAATTTAACGAGATGTGCTAGCTATAGCGTTACACAAGAATTGCGATCATCTTCCTGAAATCACACGATATTTTTTTTTTCCAAATAAAAATCAATCGATTTATTTGTAAAATGCAAAAAATCGACAACAAAAAAAAGAAAGGAAAAAAGAAGTTTATATTTACATAAATATAAAAAAAAGAGAGTCTCTCGTCTGTACATGGCTGTCTAAGCGTTATAAGTAAGTATGGTTATAGAGATCAAGTAATAATAAAGAGATCCAAACAGAGCAGAAGGAGAGATATATACAAGTCGTCAAAGTTGACTAGTTATAAGGTGGTGTATGCGTGTGTGTATATCACGAAATCCATGCATGTTAATAATAATGACGCGCCGCCGTCAGTTGAAGGACACGCAAGCAAGCACTTCGTACACTTTTTTTCATGCAACTTGCATAGACTGGTTTTAATTTATTTTTTTTTTGTTTTTTTTTTTTGTTGTATGTTGAAGAACGAGTGCGATTTAATAATTTTTAGCTATGACTTTTTTTTTTTTGTTAAATACGGTTTAGATTATTCTTTCTTTCTTTTTTATAAAATATACGTTACATTGAAATTTCATGGAAAAATAATTTTTTTTTTTTTTGGTATTGTGAATTTTTAGATAATTTATTATTAATTTTTAAGTTATTTATCGATTAACTAAAATTGAGATCGAATTATACAATTATAAAGATAAACGTACTAAGTACTTAACTTTAAATTTTAAGATATCAGGGACAATATTATTTTTCATTTTTATTGACTCTTTTTTTTTATCTTTTATAAGGAAGCTTAAACTTTGAGAATAATATCCAAACAAGGAAATAAATCCTTCTGGTATTCCGGATAAAGCTTTCTATACGGTGTGTATACATGTACAATTCCATAAAAATAAAATTTAATGTGGTTCCCAAAATAATTCATCAATTTTAAAAATGAACAATTCCATGAAAATAAAATTTAATGTGGTTGCTGTAATGATTCATCGATTCTAAGCTATACTTTTAGTTGAGGACGGTTGATAGTTTATGAACTAAATAAAAAAAAATTGTTTCTACACTGTTGTGAATATTTATTGACATTTAACATCTGAAAAAAAATATTATGTTGAGAACTTTTATTTGTAATTTCAAACGACTCTATCTGAATAATATTTTATTCACCAAGAAGCATAAGTAACGAAACTAAGTTAATAAAAAATTAAGAAAACAAAAATTTTTGCAAAAAAATTTAAAATTATAAATTATTATCCCTTTAAATAGTTTTTATTCATCTATTGTACGAAAAAAAAAAATTAATTAGAAATATCATATAGAAAAATAAAAAATTTTGCAGGGCGTAATAAACTTCACAATCTAAGCATGATGTTATTTTAGTGCCTGTTTTTAGATCAATAATAAGGCTTTCATTTACCGATCAGAAAAAAAATTATTAATAAAAAACCGTATTATTACAGTTATTTTACATAATACTTATATGTAAAACCTATGTTTAACCATTTTTTCTTTAAAATCACTTAACAAATATAACTTTTTCTTAAGTAAAAACGTACTTCAAAGTTAGTTTTAATAAATCTTATTCTTGACCAAGAAATTAAGGCCTTATTGTTGACTTTAAAATAGTTACAAAAATTATTTAATTGCAAATCAGAAAATGTCAACACATTATTCAAGCAAATAACGAGATCATTGTTTCCCACTTTGCATAAAACAAGTAATTTTGGTACCTATATTTTGAGGTGAACAATTGGAAAATTTCATATATATCATTCATATATCATCATTCACTATTGTACAATAACCTGTCCTAATTTTGTTTGGGCTCAAACTTTACGCTTTCAAAAATGTCAAACTAATTATCTTCCTTGGTGCAATATAAAGAATATAGATACTAATTTTAATAATACTACCCAAGAGTTCATTTTTAGCGTGGAATTGTCCATATAAGCAACTGTTAGAGGCTCTTTCTCTTTCTCTAAAGTATAGTAGTAGTATAGAAAAATTGTTTCGAGCGCGCTAGAGAGTGTGTCCTTCGCGTTTCCGGCCGCAAAAACCGCAATAGTTCATACTCCGCATATTTCTCTCTCTCTCTATATATTTCCATATATAGTTTCAGATTCTTTCATTTACAAATCGCACAATACAGTCTATACCTATAAGCAAAAAGTAAGCCCTGCAGCGATTTAAAGCTTACATTATCATCAAGATGAATTTCGTATGCGCACAGTAACGGAATATACTAGATATAAGTACAAAAAGCTTTTTGCAATTTTTTCAACCTGAGATATTCCTCAAGGATAATACGATGAGCATATACGATTCCGGAAGAAAGAAAGTAACAAAAAAAAAAATAGTATAGTATATAAGTATTGGTTATTATTATTCGTTACCTCTGGCGTAGCAATGGATCAACGCCAACTGTTGGCTCGTCCAAGATGAGCAGCTCAGGGTCATGCATAAGAGCCACTGCAAATGACACACGACGCTGTTGGCCACCACTGTGAAGAAAAAAAGAAGAAGTAAACAATGAGAATGATAAATAATTTTTTTTGTAATTCGTGAGTAAAGCTCGGTTTTGCGCATGCTCGAGTTTTATCGGACTAGTTGCGAAAAATGATATGTATTTGAGTTTTCGATGGTATCCAATATGTGAGAAAGAAAGAGAGAAGGTAGAGCAAAATTGCAGTCTTAATGCATAATAATATGCGTGTAGGTACATATAGATGTATGTGCAAGCTCTTATTTTTGTATTTAACAAAAATTTACTATTTCACCCATGTTTTCATATTCATTATAATAAGAATAGGTTGTCGACATCATATCGACCATATGATAGCATATTTACCGATTTTCCTCTCTTTCTTTTCTCTCTTTCTATACCACTTGTTATATATTATATACCTGTATTTAATAATACATCACACGTGTTATTAAATAAATGTGTAGGAGGAGTATATAATGCCATACACGTATACGAGATAAAAGTATATGAAATTAAAAAAATAGATGTTTTCTAAATATTTCTTGGTAAGTATAGCCCCGGCTTGTGTTATGTTTACTCGATAAATAAGCTATTACAGCTCCCTCGCTCGCACATCGTGTTTGTATATGTGTGTGTGTGTATGCACGTGCGTATAAATGTGTATATATTCGTATAAAGGCTTTGGTATAACAAAGAGTAAATGGCAAAAACAGAAGAGAAAAAAAAGAAGGTAAACGAAAAATATTTACGTTAAAGAAGTCCGAGAACAAATTTTCCGCTATACCCAAGGCCGTGATTTTTTTCTTTCTTTTCTTTTTTTTTTTTAAATTTTTTTTAAACAATGTAATAATAATTTTTTTAAAATAATCATTAAACATTTTTCACGAATAATATTAAATACAATAAAAAGAAAAAAGAGAAAATTAAGAGAAAGAAAATTTAAATAATAAAAAAACACAAAAGAATAATTTATATAATAAAAAGTAAGTCACGCGCATAAAATATAAGCTGTCATCCATTAAAAAAAAAAAAAAATCATTTTTATCTCAGACTCCTGTCCTATCATCAAACAAAAAAAAAAAAATTAACAAAACCCCACATCCAATAATTATCATTATTATTAAAATTAAAATAAAAATAAAACTCACCTGAGATTCTTAACAAGTCGATTCTGCGATGGCAAATCCAAAAATTGTAAAAGAAACCTAAGCCTCTCAACGATCTCCGATGTACACATACCAAATATCCATCCAAAATACATCATAGTCTCGCGTATCGTAAATTCGCCATAAAGTGCAATTTCCTGTGGCATATAACCAACGCGTTTTCCTGGTACACCAGAACCTTTGGAACCAGGTTTACCGCCTAGCACCCAAATCTCACCAGAATTTAATCTACGTCTACCTACGATGCATGATAGTAATGTTGTTTTACCGCAACCACTTGCACCTAATAATCCGTATCTGTAAAGAGAAAAATAAAAAAAAAAACAATTGGTTATTGAAAATCGAATACTATATAATATATATTTTAAGTTTGCGCTTTTCAAGGACGTCTTTCGTATATTTTTATATAAAGTATAGGTACAGTCGAGAATGTAAAATAAACTTATTATTTTTTGCACTCGATCTTGGGGCCTTTCCCTCGCTATACAGATTTAAAAAAATAGAGACGGAGAGAGAGAGAAAAAAAAGAAAAAAAAAATAGCGGCAGACCTCGCGGATCGTTGAACTCTTGCTAGGTAGATAATTTCCCGGCGTTTATTGCGAAAATATATACATATAGATCTGACTATCCCCCTCTACCCCTTCCTTCTCCATTTATATATATTATATGCAATATCTACCTGTTCGCGTACACGGCTTTGAAATTCTACTTTTTTTTTTCTATGCATGTATGGTATACTCGAGAATAAACTACTCGGATGCATATATTTTTTTTTTCTTTTATACTGGCTATACCGGTGAACTCGAATGAAAAGGTGATTTTGAAATTCGAGAAGTTTGTGTTTTTTTTTTTATTTATTTTTTTTTGTTTGTTTGTCTGTCTTTCTGTTATATAGTCAGGTCAATTGTACGGTTTGTGTGCATTTTGTAAAGCGACGAGATGGTGGCTTTTTTTGCATATATATACACGTACGTATACATGTAATGGAAATTTTTCAAAATGTCCAAGAAATTGTCTTGCATATACTGTGTATGACGATCGAACTGGTATATGTATCAATATTTTGTTTCTTATTAATACATATTGTTTATTTTGTATATAACGATAAAATTGTATTGAACTATATATCTGTGATTGCACACGTATATGTATTATGTCAAAGTATCGTATATTGTTTGGTTACAAATGTGCTTTGTTGAATAAACCTTAAATAAGAATTATATCGAGTATTTATATTAATAAAGTTTTGAATACAAAATGAATGAGTTTTCGTTGAGGCATGCTAAATATTTAAATTGATATAATAAAAGCAAAACAATTAATATTCTTATGCAATACATTTTCATCGAATATCGTCGCGTGTAATTATGTCAATTTCGTAATGATTCAACTTTATTGTCATTATATAGTTATTTAGCGAGTTTTATTATGTTACTT
>JAPYZE010004762.1:0-10123 GCA_030522805.1 Leptomastidea abnormis
TTAAACGAAAAATCCCAGTAGTATTAAATTCAACAGATGTACAGCATCGTCATCCATCTACCTACTATACACTGATCTTAGATTACAAACTAACTTTTATCCTACTCATTGTACCAAAACGATATAATTTTCTGCGATCGACAAGTGGCGCCGGTAATAATAGTCGCGTTTTTCACCCACGCAAAGTAAACGGCTAGTGCTGCTGCTGGTTCTTCTTCTTTTTCTTCTTATATATGATGAGTTGAGATGAATTGCGCGTGCCGGCCGGAATCAAGAGACACGCGTCAGTAAGCTCTTGACAAACGTCATGGCTGGATCATCGGTGATCGCTGCTACGCTATTATGCATTGTTTTTTTCACGCGATACCACCTACTGGTTCATGCGACGCGTGAGTATATTTGATGGAATATTTTTGTTTTTTTTAAATTGTTGTTTGAGATGAGAATAGGAAAGTGATTTAATTGAAAAGTGGTTGAATTTTTTTTGTGAGGAATTTATGATCAGCTGATTGACCGTGAGATGTTTAAAGCGCGAAGTTTACAAAAGTGACAAGAATAGGATTTGAAAGTATTTGTGGTATAGAACAATTAAGCGTAGTATTTCGAGTTGAATTAAACTTTTTTTTGTTGTAATTTTAATTTTTACGATTATTTTTTTAACGATTTAAAAATTTTTATAAATAAAAATAATAGATTATTTTTTTTTTAAAAATAAATAAATAAAATAATTGTTAAAAAATATCAAAATTTTAACCAAACGTGTAAAGATAGTAACAAGCAAACACTTTTAGGTGTCTAACTACGCAATTAGTGGCTGACTAAAATTGCTGTCCGTCATCTTTTGTTAGAGATGACTTGAATGAACGTTGAATTTGAGTCACGGTTGTTAAAAATTTAGCTATAACAATTTTAACGATTTGATTGTCGTGAGACAATTTTTAGATGATTTTATCGTGTATCAAATGTATTTGATAAATTTAATATTTAATAATAGATTTTTTTTACTCTATATGATAAATTATAATGTAAAGAAGTCAAAAAAGAATCTTTAATTTAGTTTAAATAAAATGACAATTTATATTTAAAATAATAAAATATTTGTAAAGATATCTGAAGAAAACAAATATAATTATATTTATATACCGAACAAGTACTTCCTTTAACGCTTATAACGATGCGCAAATTTGATCAAGCTAACTTAATTCCTAGTCACTTGATATTAATTACAAACGACAAGCATGAGGTCAAACATAATAAACCGCATTAATGGATGAAACGCTTGCCTATAATTACATCCACGCAATATTTTTTTTTTTTTTTGGTATTTCTTGCCATAGAATACATCACTGACGATTCAGACTACAATGACTTCGATTACTACAAAGATCTACCAGAACGTCGAGCTGACAACGCTGCTTATCAACCGGTCCAAGATGAATTTTATATGGCTAACGGACCCGAAAACGTGAACGACCGAAACAAAAAAATTTCTAGTGATATAGTCGAGGAGCTGCCAATGTCCGATGGAAGTTATGGCTCGCGAGAACGTCCATATAATACGGTCAGACAATTATTCTAAATCTTATAAGATTTGATTGCTTAAAAATCAAACCACTTATTTTTGAACATCCTTCCATGAGCAATCCATTCGATATATGCGAGTTTAAAAAACAAATTACTCATCAAACCACAAGAATATCCATTTCTATTTTGTTTCATGTCTTGTTCAATAGCAAGCAAAGTCGCCATCGATCGAACGAGTTTATCGCTACACGAAGCATCGCATTCCGGGTTACGATTACGAAGAGCTGGACTTCCTTGAGCCACGTGGTCGTCAACAACGTTGCAACGAACGCTCGGTATACACACACTGCCTATGCCAATTCACCTGTGCCCAACCTAACGTCGTTGATTGTTATACACCCTGTTCAAGCGGCTGTGAATGCCGTGAGAATTTTGTGTTTGACGAACGTGCCGGTAAATGTGTGCCACCCGATCAGTGTCAGCCTGAAGAGGACTATTTACTTTATTAACTATTTCTTAATTTTTAAGACTATTAGGCGATATCAAGTGATTAAACTCGATTATGTCGAGACGTGAGTTTTAAAATTTACGATATTTTTTGATGTTAGAAATTTTATATCTTTCTTTCTCTCTTACGTTCTATATCTGAAGATAAAACTGCAATATACGTGACACATTTCGTTAAATAATCGTCAAACTTAATATTAATGATTTTTTGACGTTATGATATTAATCCAATTTATATACTCACTTTACTGTCCATAAGTTTAGCTATCCTCGTTATATGCGGCACAAAGTCCGAGCTTACGTTGTTGTTATCTGTACTGCCCGATGCGGCATCTCCCACAAACGCCCAACGATACCTACAAATAATTAAAAAATTTATTATTTTTATAAACAAATGCTTTGCTTATTTTATGATAAAATTTATGTATATGCACAAAATAATCGACAACATATTCAGATAAAATTACAACAAGTAGTGACAAATTTTTTTAATTGCTTAATTTTACACATGTGTCTATTGATCAAATACTTACATTTGGAATTGCGGTAATCGATGGGCAGGTAGCAGAAGCGCGAGATCTAATAGTTTAGCAGCGGCGTGTTGAAGCTGCAGCCAGTGTGGATGACCGTGCGCTTGAAGTCCGTTGTTTGCATTAACAGCCCACGATGAGTCCAATGCTGACAGCAACTTGATATGTGAACTGTTGAACCCGAGATGTAAAAGAAAAATATGTTATAGAACAAGGTATATTAAAAGCTTATACTATGCTTATTTTTATATACTTGGTAAAATGCATTGTTTAAATGGCCAAAGCTTTTTTTTATACCAACTAAAGACTGTTTGTATTACATTTTTACATTATAAAAAAAATTTTAATATTGAAAATTTTTTATTTTTTACAAAGATGATCGTAAGACACAATGTTTGAGCAGTTTTAATTTTGTTATTTATATTTTTCAACACTCAAATGTCAAAGACGATTAAATTTTATTTGATTATTTTTTAATCTTCTAAACAATACATCTACTGCACCTCTAATTTTAATTCTTAAGCTTACAATTATATTTAAGCTTTACAAACATGATTCAAATGTCAAACTTTTTGTATGTATAAAATAAAAAAAGCAAGATAAATAAATGTATTTTTGATTTTTTTTTTATATGCATAAATTAATCCCTTTAATATGGCATAAACAAACATTTTATGAAACATTTTTTTTGATGAATTACCTGCTCTGACGACTGCCAGCCCAACACCAAACAACCGAAATCACGGTGGCACCGAAAATCCCATCGAAACGAAGATGCCAAAACAGAGCGAAAAAAAAACATCACATCATTAGGATATTTGATTGTTAGTGGGATATTTTTGGATGCAATTCGTAAGTACATTTCAATGCTTACACTTTTTACGCGTCAAAATGATACTTAAGGTTTTTATTACTCGTAAATATAAAATAAATATATCGATTATTTTGTAAATATTTTATAAAATTTTAAAAATGTGGGTATCCAATGGAGTAAAATTATTTCAAAGAAATAATATAAAACAAATATACAGACATATTTTATACGTTAATAATTTATTATTAAATTAAACCTTATTTTAACTTATTATCAACCAAATTAAAATTTTTAATTTTCATTAAAAATTAAATATAAGTGTGTATGTAGCGAAAGAAGTGCAAATTATTAATTTTTTTTTATTAGTAAGAGGAATAGTGGATCATATTCTAATAGTGTGTTTAAAAGAAACTATTTTTATGTACCAAATTTTTTGTACACTTTAAGGATAGATTTGGAAACATGTTTTAAGAGACACCCCGGCAGTCGTTGTTAAATAGCATTTTGCGAATAAATGTCAACCATTAGTAAAAAGCGTATTAAGATTTGTTATGGTATTAATTTTGATAAAAAAAAATGAAATTTCAAAAAATACCATGTAATTCCTTAATTCCATAATTATGCTAAAGAAGGCTACATATAAGCAGTAAAAACCCATAAGCTATATAAACTTGCATAAAAAGAATAATAAATCGTACCTGAACTCCTCGGTATCGGTGCTCAATTCTTGCTCTATGTACAAGAACACCTGAACTAATTCACTGACTATAACTGGCCATAGCGAAGTAGCATGTTGAGGTGAAACACGAAGGAGCAGTACTCGGAAACAGAGGAATACCTGAGCTTGTATTGAAGGTACCACTTGAGGTAAGCGAAGACTGTCGGCTAATCGCTCTGTTAAGAAAAATTAATTGATTTTATAAAATAGTTTACAATAATATTAATTAAGAGAAAATAGTTTATATATATGGTTTTATTTTTAAAACGTTGATATACATAAAAATGAATCACGAAAGATATAAATCTACAGAGATTATACAAATTTATCAATCAAGAAACATATGACACCATGGTGATTCATACCTCCTTGAACTTATGAATTAATGACAATTGAGAAATTACACGCCAATGTTAATCGAGTAAATAAATTAGAGTTACGAAAGTGTATTTAAAAATTAAAGAAACCCATTATTATATTGAATATTACCTTGAATTTCCGGCATGTATTTATGATATTGGTCCATTTCACTGCAGAGAATAACAAATGCCAGTCTTTTCAATAATTGTGCTCTCTGCTCGTACTCTTGCTCCTTTGACGAAAAAATACTTATACTGCTACTTTGAGCAAGGGATACTTTGGCTAAATTTAACAATAAAAAATAATAAAATATTTTACATCATTTATTGAAATGTTTATAACTGTAATAATAATAATAATAATATAAAGTTTACTCACTCAATAAATCTCTAAACGTCGTATTGTCGTGAGTCATTAAATTATCAATTATTGTTCTCCAGTAAGGTAAACATGCAGCTGTCATTTGGAAAAAAGCAGGGTCTAACAATAAATCTAAAACGTCTTTTCGCCATGCTTTACGCGTGTAGGGATAACCAGAGAGTGAACTTAGAAGTTGGGAGCAGGCAGTGAATGAAGCGATATTTTTCGTTCTGTAAAAGATAGTAACAAATTTATTAATGTCAATAATAATTAAATTTAATAAATTTGATTTTACTAAATTAAAATTAAACTTACGTATGATTTTTTAAATAGGGAGTGACGTTATACATCAAATTGGTCAGCAGAGTAGCTACACGTTCTTTTTCCTGTGAGCCATAACTAACGTCGAGTAGTGGCGCCAGAATTTCTGCGAGTACCGCTTGAGCTTGCACACTGTATGCAGAATTTGGCGGTGTGCCGGGAGTAACTGTGAAAAAAAATCGAAATACATATTAGATGATTAAACCAAACACAAAATAAATTTTCGTTAATACCTTAAATATTGAGTAAATGCTTACCTGTGCCAGTTTTTCCTTCCTTGCCTTCAGAAGACGTTTCTGAGACGTCAAGAACGTCTTCGCGTACGGCCAAATTTCTTCGCAGCCAAGTAGTCTGTTCGAGGCATGCTCCGGCAATTTGAGAACATGATTCAACTAGCTGCAAGTGAGAAAAATACATTCATTCATTCATTCATTCATTAACAAAAGCTACATGTCAGGATTTAAACTGTAAAAAAGTTTAATTTCTTTACACTATACCTTAGCAGATATATCTTGTAAGTCTCTTATATCTTTTTTCTCTTGCATCGGTGGGCACTTTTGTACATACTCATTCAGAATTGCTAATAGTAAAAATTGCGCTGGTGCAGTTAAAGACAAGCCTTCCTTTAGTAAACCAAGAAGCGATGCCCATGACTCAACGAGGGTTTGTGACGTGTTACTTTGCATGTAAATATAGAGTAATTCTAAAACCGACACTTCAAGAGAGAAGTCCTGCTTTACTCCACTAATCGGTGGCGGTGTTTTAATCACTTGATGAACTGTTTGTACTATCGTATCAATGGGCATAACTCTGATTGCACTGACCAGCTGAACTAACACTTGTTGATTTGGACAAGCTTCTGGCAATACCTATACGACAAAAGTAATTAAAATGTATGTTAAAAGAATATTATTTTTTAAATGTTATCTTAAACTTGAAATAATATTTATTAAAAACAAAGTTTTATTATTTAAAAAATATTTACCCTTTTTGAATTGGAGGAGGGTTGTCGCCTTTCATGCCAAGCCACAGCAACTGCTGCTAGAAAATTTACACCGTGGTGGAAAGAGATGGGTGAGAGAAGTTCAAGAAGTTGATGCTTAACTACTCGAGGATTACCAACAGCGCATGTCGCTTGTTCACTATAAGAACACAAGAAATTATTTAAGTGTCATCATATGTTAATTTTTATACGAAGCTATTTTTAAAATAGACTAAATATTAAAAATTATCAAGTGTTATGAATTAACTTACTTATCTTTATTTGCAAGGACTGCTTGCCAAAGCGTAGATAATGAAGCAATTATCCTAGGTAAATGACTCAAAGCCATTCTTCTTGCAATGAGAAGTTTCTCGTTAATTGCATTCTTATCTTTCGTGCCATTTGGATCCTTAAGGAATAAAAAAAAAATTATTTTCTTCTACTTAACATTTATTTTTTACTAATACCTATTATATAAATAATATGAATAAATATCTTACCGCAGTAAGAGGCGTCGGCATAAAGACATGAATAAGATTATTAAATATCTGTCCTGGATTAGCTTGCGGCATTCCTGTTTGTATAGCACTGCTTGGTTGATTAAATGAAAAAACAATCTGCTGGGATGTATCGAGAAGACAATAATGCAGCAAAAACGTCAAAGCTTCGAGATGCGTAACAGCATAATCAGCAGGTAGGCAACACTCTATCGAACTAAGATCATCGTTTTTTCGTGCAGAAAGCAGAGCCTCGTCACTCACATAGTAAGACGCAAGTTGTTCAATGTTGTAGCACAGCTGATGGATTACCGACATCACGGTTTGTGTTAACGAGGAGCCCATGAAGGGCAGACTAGACGTGACGAGGGTCGTCCAATGTTGATGTAGGTGCCTCATGTGTTCCTGTATTTTGACATAATTTTATCATAAAATTGTTGAGAGAAAAGGTTTATAAGATGAATTTTAAATTTACCAATTTTAAGGCGCTGAGGATGCTAGCAATAAACATTGGTTGTTGAGTTATCGGTGCTCCGGGAACGTATTTTAAAGTATTATTTGATAAACTATGATTATGTTTAGATGGACTACTCGGTGTTGACGCGGATGCTACATCTTCTCCTTTCTGGACTCCACATTGGTGCTCCAGCATAATTAAAGCTAACAACAATCTGTAATAACAAGTTATAAAAAATTAATTCGTTGAAAAAAATTTTTTTTTTAAATTAAATATCTTAAAATATTTTACCTTAACAACTGCATTTGGAAGGCTTCTGTGTGATCACTCGCTCTATATTTACACTTATTAACATCGCTATCGGTCATGGGGTCATTAAACTGCACAATTTCTTCTGTGAACGTAAAAACTTCATCGCTATCCTTCTGTGCGTTTTTCATCGTCAAAACACTCGATACAAGGCAGTGAAGCGCAACTTTCTGTACCTTACATTTCGTTAACAAATCTACAATGTAACAACTGAAACCCTTTCCAGAATCTCGTACGATAAGTATCAGCTCAGAAAATATAAACGTCAACAATTCAGAACTTGCCAGTTGGACCTACAAAAAAATATCATTCATTTTAGTAAATAAAAAGTCAGCTAAACATTAAAGAGAAGCTAAAATTAAAATTCTACCTGTCGGTTTCCCGAGATCTCTTCCTGAGTTAGCCTCATTTGTCCAAGATTCGGATAATAGCTCCGAGCAAAATAAAGGCACACGCTTATAAGGAGCTCGAGATACATGCTACTACGATAAGCAGCTATGAACTCGGTATTAGCGACCTCGCCATGAAAGTTCCGGCCGAATACGCTCTTGCGGTGACGGGCAAGAAGCGTGACGAGAGGTGCGCTACGTGAGCTCGCTGATACACCGGTTGTAGCCGCAGCGCATAGGAACATACGTGCGTTTGTAAGAAGCTCGTTTCGCAGGATACGCAGTGCATAGAGCGTGCGATTCGAGTCGTATACTCCACAGTAAAGCAACATGTGTGAATGCAAGTTGTGTACGCCTACACCACCAGCACTACCACGTTTGATGCCACCGCTGTCTAGATGGATAGATTCCTCGTTCTGTGGGAAAAAAAGATTCACATGATTTTAGTGAGATTTTAAATGATGAGAATAGGATGTATTTTAAAATGTTTGGGTAGAATTATTAAGCTTGAGAAACTGCGCGCGAGCAAGGTCTTTTAATTGCATAATAGTCTTGGACTATATATTGTCGAGTTCTTTTTATGTAACGTTAAGTAGTTATGTTCATTGCTACGTAACAAAATTGGATTATTAAGAATTGTCAATAACATCTTTATTATTTTTTAAAATCCATTTTGTATGATCCAATTATATTAAAAGAAGCAATTTATAATTTTTTTTAGCTTTAATAGTGTATTTAATTTCAATGTATAATAGTTTAAATTAAATGTCATGACAATAATGAAATAAAAATTTTTTCAATGACAAAACATGACTATTTCAATATTAAAAAATTACAATAACTGTGCTTTCGACAAAATTAAATACAACTTACCAATTTGTGCTCATTGTTGGCTTCGCAAATCTCCACGACCCTGTCGACTACGTCATTAAGCACCTCTTCCACTACGCTGATGCCGCTCGAATTACTGAAATATTCCTCAGCAGTGGTGCTCGTCTCAAGATCGCCTTCCTCATCGCCACCCATGGTCCAGCTTGGCACCTCGTTCGTTGTCTCAAAACTGCCTACGGCGTCGTTCATCTCGTAGCTCGCGCTATTGAATTCATAATTTGTGATGTGGTACTTGCCCTTAATTAGTGTTCCTGCAACTTCCCGGGAGCTGTTCGGCATTAGCACTGCTTCTTTCTTAGGTTTCTGCTAATGATTTGAAAAAAATAAGAAAATTAATAATTCAATTCGTTTAAAAATTTTATTGTATTTAAAAAAAAGTTTTATTTTAAGTACCGGCGTGGATTTATTAGCAGCAACGATTTCAGGACTACTGGAGGCCAAGCTATTCGTGATTGAATCCAACGAAGATGAGCCTACTTCACCGTTCAGTTTCTTCGCATCTTCGCTCTTGTCCTTCGTCTTAGCCGAGGGTGTTGTTATCGAGTCCACAGATTCAAATAAACTCTCGTCCAAGCTGCCTGTAGATCCTTTGCTGTAATCCGGCTTTTTGAACCTCCTTGCATTTTTCAGGACCTCGGTTGCAGCTGCATTTTGTCCTGAAGCACCACCCGATGGACTTGCACCATTTTTCTTCGAAATGTGCGATGAATCGTCCTCGGTTAGCGAATCATTTGAATTTTCGCTGCCATTTAACGAGAGGGGATTCACAAAGACTGAGATACGTCGATTGCCCGAGATCGCTGGCGGGACTTCGAGTTCACGCATCATTGTCTGATTACGCTCGGTCACGTATTGACTGCCCTTGTTATCGCTTGTTAATGTTGTTACGGCAAATATACGTTTCACCTTCACTGGGTTTATTATTGATCTCTTCTTGCGACCGCCTTCGAACATAAAATAAAGTCACATTTGAAATATTGAAAAAAAAATCTAAATAAATAATGAAGAGATTGGTATCAGCTGACGTGGTAAAGTATCTAGAGCAGCACGCTATTATTTACAGGAGTAAAAAAAAAATTCATAAATAAATTCATTACCTCGTCTCCATTTTTTGTCATCGTTACGTTCCTCTTGGCTATTGCTCACGTGGTAAATGACATTACCATCGACTGAACTAATGGCATAGATGTTGGCTGCTCCCTCGGCCTCATCTTGCGCACTCTCGGATTTCTCTTGATGTGCCGAAGGATCGCCTCTTGTCAACACGATGTTGCTATGCTGGATACTAACGTGTAGTACGCTCATACGACAAGTAGACGGATCGAGAAGCATCATCAGCACAGGATTGACTATGCGAGAAATATCGTTGCGCACAAGGCAATGCAAAAGCCAAGCTTGCGATTGTAATTTTAAAGGCGAATTGTCGGGTAACTGCAAGTTGTCCAGTAATTTGAGAAGCGATCT
>JAPYZE010004763.1:0-11632 GCA_030522805.1 Leptomastidea abnormis
AAAAAAAATAACACCGAAGTTGTGCATGCTGAAGATATACGAAACAGTCCAAGTCCAACGCGGACTATTTATAAACTATAATTACAAGATAATTTTTCAATCGTTGCTCTCACTGTCTTTCTCACTCTTTCTTTCTCTATTTCTTTGTTTATTTTTCTTTTTATTCAGCTGGAGGAGCAAACGCTTAAATTAAAGTTCGACCGAGCATCTTGGCGGAAAGCGGTGAGCTTCGCTTGGACAAGAATAGCCGATCCCCTTGCGAGAAGGCAATTGAAAATGATCGCCGTGCGCGGCCGAAACTCTCTTACCGACGACAAATTCAACGAGGTACCTTTTTTTTACTTTTTTATATTACGCGCTTTTAAATCTAATACATACGTATAAATATAATAATATACATTTACGTGAATGCAATACAGCGTCTATCACGGCTATCGGTACACTTTTCTAAATCGCTTCAATATATATTTCACATTATTCTCATCTTTTTACGTACAGTAAATCCATTTTTTACACAAATTTTTCCCTTAATCGTAAAAAATGCAAGTTTTTCTCAAACGTTTGCGAACAAACCACCATTGGATTTTCGCTCGTTAATTTAACTATATGCGATGTCATTTTTATAAAACAGCTGTATCTATTATATATTTATACTAAAATACAGATAAAACTTGCGCACATTACACGCGATACAAAAAAAAATGTATTTGAAGGATTTACGCGAGATTTTGATCAGTCCTCATTATGTAGCCAATATCGTCACACATATATTTAATAATTCTTTTTTCTCATTCTACAGATGCACCATTTGATCATGGAGATGAAGGAATTGTATAACAGGGTGAGACTATGCCCTTACAGAAGAGCAGGCTCTCCTTGCAATTTGAGCTTTGATGCAGGTATAGGAAGTGGACTTTTTGATTTTGCATTAATTTTAAACCGTCTTCCGTCTTCGCAGTCGACATTTTCAAAAGTATTATTTATTTCACAGTCACAAATCACGCGTTCACATATTTACACGCATCTTATAAAGCACATAATTATGTGCATACTGCTTACACTCACCTATACTGTATTACGTTCATCTATTCACATTGTATAATATATAGTTATTGCTACATCATTATCATCATCATCACCCCCAGCTGTTTTGTAATACCTGTAAGATTGTATAAATGTAGGCTCGCGATGGATACAATTATAAATATGTATTTTAATTTTACGATATTCTTCCATGCATACACGTACCTACTATATGTTCTGTTTGAAAATGACGCGCAGATGTTGCTAAAATAATGTCGCAGTCTAGAGATTACGAAGAGCTGCTTCATTATTGGCAGGCCTGGCACGAAGCTATCGGGCCGCCCTTGAAAAATAAATACGTCAGATACGTCCAGCTGGCGAATCAAGCTGCTAAGCTCAACGGTAGGTTGACTGATCTCGCTCTTATATATAAAATATAATATAATTTATTCGAGCTAAAAATTAAAAGAGAGCGCGAGGGGTGGATATGTGTGTGTGTGTGTGTGTGTGTTGTATATAGGCTTCGCGGACGCCGGCGACCAGATGCGCGAGGCGTACGAGGACGAGTACTTCCAGCAGAACATAGCCGAGGCGATATCCGCGGTGACGCCCCTGTACAAGCACCTCTTCACCTACGTGAGGAGCCGGCTGGCCGAGAGGTACGGGGAGAAGGTGCGCTGCGACGGGCCCCTGCCCGCCCACCTGCTCGGCAACATGTGGGCTCAGAACTGGGAGGGCATCTTCCAGCTGGTCCAGCCCTTCCCCGCGGTCAAGAAGCTCGACGTCACCCTGGATCTCATGCTCCAAGGCTTCACCTCTCTCAGGTAAGGTTCCTCCTCCATCGTTTCGCCATTATATATAGCAATTATTAAATGGCAATTTAAATCATACATCATCGATTATATACACTTCTTCTTCTTCTTCTTCTTCTTCTTCTTCTTCTTCTTCTTCTCGTAGGATTTTTCAAATGGCGGAGGAATTTTTCACTTCGATGGGCATGAAACCTATGCCACCGGAATTTTGGAGGTACTCCATGTTTGAAAAGCCACTCGACAGGGACGTCAAGTGCAGCCCAAGTGCATGGGACTTTTGTAATCGGGAGGATTACAGGTTCGGCCTCATAATTATAATCGGATTAATTCTAACATCATTATTAATATTATTTTTATTTCTTTTATTATTATTATTTATTATTATTATTATTATAGTATTAAATTATATTATAATTAGGGGAATAAAAAAGCAGCTCTTCACTCTTTTACAGAATAAAACAATGTACGAAAATAACAACCGAAGATTTAATATCGACGCATCACGAAATGGCCCACGTGCAGTACTACTTGCAATATAAAGACCAGCCCTACCTTTTCCGCGGCGAGGCTATGCCAGGTAGGTATATATGCAAAAAAGTTGGTGTAATTTGCGGATAATGGGCGGACGACTAGCTTAATAATTGCTGTATTTTGATGGAATGGAATATGGAAAGGATTAAGCGTCTTTCTCAAGATGGATCATATGTGTTTTATGTATATATATATATATATATATTTTTTTTTTCTCCAGGTTTTCACGAGGCAGTGAGTAACGCAATTGGCCTATCGGTTTTTACACCCCAACACCTCCACAGAATAGGACTCTACAACAATTCAACCGACGATTACGAAGCCAACATAAATTTTCTCATGCTGATGGCTCTTCAAAAAGTGGCGTACCTGCCCTTCGCTTACATTGTTGATCAGGTAAATTCGTTTACGCGGCATGATCGGTCAAATTTACCAAGTTCAGCTCTCACCTGAGAGAAATAGATGGAAGGGAGGAATCCCTTTTTTTACGAATGTTGTGTCTACTCTCTCTCTCTCTCTTTCTCGACAGTGGCGATGGCGCGTATTCAGCGATGGCACCGCGGACATGACGACCAGGTGGTGGGAGTTGCGATTACAGTACCAAGGCATATTGCCAGCGACTCCGCGCACCGAAAGAGACTTTGACCCGGCTTCGAAGTACCACGTTCCTGCAGATCTTCCTTACTCCAAGTGCGCGCTTTATTCGTTTCTCTTGAACTATGATATATACACACGCATACTTATATTTTGCCCCTTTTGTTTTCTAATAACAATAATAACATTAAATAATAATAATAACAATAATAACAATAGCAATAGCAATATATATATATATATATATATATATATACGTATTAATTTTGCAATTTTGGCCCCCTCAGCTACTTCGTGGCGGTGATACTTCAGTTTCAACTGTTCGAGTCGCTTTGCGACATTTCTGGCCACACCGGAGACCTGCACAGCTGCGACTTATATCGCTCCCGAGAAGCTGGAAGACTACTATCGTTAGTTGCTCACTCTGCAACTACGCAGCAGATAAATACTTTTTATATATTCCATATACTACCCATCATCCGCACATCGATACTAATAATTCAGCAGTTTATAATACATAATTTATGCAGCCAAAATTTATTTTGTGAATCCGTTCCAGAGACGTCCTGTCCGCGGGCTCGTCGATGCCTTGGCCCGAGCTCGTCCGTCAAATAACGAGGGGTCGCACCAACCGCATAGACGCGACTGCCTTGCTCCGCTACTTCAAGCCCCTGATCAAGTTCCTGAAGCGGCAGAACCAGGTCGAGCCGGTGATTGGCTGGGTCACCAGCCAAGAGGACGCGGGTAGGTTTTTATAGCATTTCTCTGGCGTTGCTGTTACTGTTACTGTTACTGCTGCTGGCCTGCTGCTGATATGCTACAGCAGTGCCGCAGTGGGCTGCAGAGAAATAATCCCGCCGCCATCCACTTCGACAATCTAAATCGCACGCCAGATAACGCCAGACCTGTCTGCCTCGCTTTCAGCTCTCTTTGCTCACTGGTACCTCGGCGGAGCAAGCCCCACCCCCTTGTCCTCGACCGTAAGGACTTGGTTCACGCTGCTTGGCCTGCTGCTCCTGCTGCAACTTGCTTACCTGCAGCTGCTGCTACGCCCGTGAGTTGCCAGTTTGCCGCTACTGCTGCTACCAGATATACTTGCTCAACTTAGCTGACAGCCAATTAAATCTACATTATATTCTACACGCTGTATATACACGATACGTTTATTTATTTATTTATTTATTTATTTGTTCATTTGTTTATTTCTTTTTTTTTATATTTATTTATGAACGTGTATGCAATATCTATAGATGGGTATAAATCGAGCCAGCTGGAGGTGCGGGAGAAACGAGATTGCTGCAACCTCTAACAAGCTTTTCCGCCTTTGCTTCGATAACAATCGAGCTTCGATATCTCTTTAATGTTTACTTCGAGTCCCATTTGGTTCCCATTGTTGTCGACACAAAAGCACTCATTGCGGCGGCACTGCCAGGCCTCGAAATTACCATTAGGACAGCAACTCGGTAATTCGGTCACACCAGCATTAGCTAATAGCCAGCGGGTCCTTGCGCAATCTATATATAGCATTGCATAAGCATATACTCAACTACATACTCAACTTATTATTATTATTATTATTATCATTATTATTATCATTATTTTATTTACTGCAATCCATAATCTTCTCTTCTTGTGTGCCGACTGGAGCTTGATAAGAATTTATTTGTTTACCATTGGGATCAACGCAAATTTTCATTCTGCAAGTAATCAAAAACGACTTTGTAATTTATTGAAAGCTAAATTGTAATGAAAATGTAGCATTTGACAAAATTTAAGCTATTGCAGTAGCGTTAATGATAACGATAATATAATGACATAGAAATAATGACGTGATAATCGTTGAATATCATGCATATAGGTAATAAATTACTTAGAGTAGTCTGACGATTGAATTCTGGAAAATTTTCCATCGGGTTGACAGGACGGTTTGTCCAATAGTTGCAATAAACTGTAATCGCCTTGCAGTTCGGCTGCAGCAACGTGGGTGAAATACTGCTCAAGCTCGTACTCGCAGTCAGTCATGTATTTGCCGGGTACGTGTCTCGAAGGATCGACTTAATTATATATGAGACATAAGCGTGTTTCACGCCGTACGATGTTATTATTATTATTATTATTAACTCCATATCAAAAACTGGCCGCATCGCATTTGAATATGTGTATGATGGAGATAAAAGAATCGTTACAATTATGTACTTACAGCAGCGTGGCTGATTGTCTCGTAGATCCTTTTCCGCGACGACGCGGCTTCCGGGCAGTGGCGCTCCCGACTCCGTATCGACGCACAAGCACGTTGAGTTCGGCCTCGTCGTACATTGCAGCGGATCGTAACTGCCGATTTCCGTGCAGCGAGCCACGCTCACTTCAACATTATTACGCTCCAACGTATTTTCGGCACTCCACGCATTGATTGAGCAACCTGATTTGAATTTTAACGCTAAATAAGCCTAATTTGTACTTTTCATAATTAACTTTTGTTGTTGTCGTTGTTGTTGTTATTGTTATTATTGCTATTGCTATTATCAAGTATTTTATGATGATACTTAAATATAACTATTTATATAATTATCTATTGGAAAGATTTTTACCGCATGACATTTTTTCACGGTCTTCGTAATCCAAGTATGGTAATTCGCCAAAAATTCGGTCTCCGCTTGGGCTCAGGCAATAACATCTATTATGTAAAATATATTCGTTCTATTATTGATACTTGACAATAAAGAACACGAAATATTTATTGCTTATACTCACATAGAACCAGGAATACAGTGGAATGGCTTGAAAAAACCGTCATCATTGCACTGCGCTCTTACTTCTGTCATCCCGAGACTACCTTCTTCTTTGCGCTTATCATAAGCATCTTGAGCTTTTTTACATTCACTTACGACTAAAAATCATGACTTGTACTGTTATTATTGTTTCTGTCACTATTATTATTATTATTATTACTAATTATTAATATTATTATTATTACTAATTATTAATATTATTACTAATTATTATTATTATTATTATTATTATTATTATTATTATTATTATTATCGATCGTAATAAATGGATATCAAACTATAATTAATCAAGTTACTTTTCTGGCACTTTGCAAGGCCTGTTGTCATTTTAGTACATTGTAGACCAGGGCCACATATTTCTAAAGGGGATGCTGTGCCTGGTCGCCCAACGCTGCAAAATTCATTTTCTTCCAAATTTTTTAGACAGTATTCACAACAATTACATGTATTTGGATACGGAAAGTGAATACTGTTTAGATTTTTTTGGCAATAAGTATTGGCAACGTCACACTGTCCAACAGCTTTAAACTCCTATAAATGGAATTTCTTTTTTTCTTTTTTATTTTATTTACATATTATTTTTAGTTTCTTTATTTTCTTAATAACAATTTATATATCAGGTATAAGGATTACAATTTTTATTTACTTACCTCGCAAAATTTTTTATTACATTTAATATCAATGTTTTCACATAAAATAGATATGAGACAGAAATTGGCAAAGAATAGGATAATTAGCGTTTTCATAATGTTAACGTAAGTAAAGCAAAATCTATACAGATAATTTTGTAGAAAATTTGACGTTGCAAGCTGTTTGTTCTAATAGTAAGTGATATCTGATAATGAAATTAAAAATCATTAGATAAAGCAAAAGCTTTATTAGTAATATTTTAAAAATCATTAGATAAAACTTAAGCTTTATTAGTAATATTACGTAACATATGTGGTACAATTTTTAAAAAAAAATTATGGCCAACAATGAGTTTGATGATAATGAAACAACCATAAATTGATTAAGAAAAGAATTTTATTTATTCTTTATTATTTTTTGTTTTTGTTTTTTTTTTCATCTATTTCTTAATACATATATAAATTTACAAATAATTATCGAAAAACGAAAAATAAAAATTGTCAAGGTAAACACAAATGTATCAAAATATTTTCTTTTTTGAATTTAATGAAAAGTAAATTAATTAAAATTCATTGAAGTCCACACTAAATATAAGTTTAAATTTGATTGAGTTTAAACAAATATTGTTAAAGTTTGTTACCTTCTACAATTTCACTCAGCATCTTTATTTCCATTTTTTAACACATCATAAAAAATTGCATTTGGAATGCAAGATGATTGTTCACAGTGGAATAAAATTTAAAAAAACACTCCTATACTTATATCAGCTAATGCTAATGCTAGTGCTAAAAAAAAAAATAATAATAAAAAGAGTAATGAGAATTAAGCAACTTTTTGCCAGATGAGCGTCTTATTATTAGCTGGCATGTCGATGCTCTCGAAAAGTTGGATGCCATTTTGCTGGGCTAGTCTCTTAAGATCCTCGATGTCACGCACGCCCCACTCAGGATTCTGGAGTCGTAGATTCTCGTCGAATCTGACGTTGCTCTCCGGGTAAAGCTTGCCGCTGACGGCATAGGGCCCATACGTGAAGAGGATGCCGCTGGGCTTGAGCAGCTGGCCGGCGTTCCGGAAGAGGCCCACCGAACAGCTGAACGGCGATATGTGCAGGAGATTCGCATTGTAGACATAGTCAAAGCTCTTTTCGTGGAAGACGAGGGCTTCGCCGCCACCGCCACCGTCAGGCCAGGTGCGGAAATCCGTGGTGACGTCTACCAGCAAGGGCTCGAAGACGTTGCCGAGGCCGTGACAGTGGGCCGCTATGCTCTCTAGCAGCCGGGGCTCGCACTCCGACGGGTAGAAGGTCACCTGGGGAAAGTGCGGTGCAAAGTGGGCCACGTGCTGCCCCGAGCCGGACGAAATCTCGAGGAGCCTCTGACCTGGACCTCGGCGGATGTACTGCTTTAGCACTGACAGGATCGGCTCCTTGTTCCGGTCGGCCGCTGGGTAGACGAGCTTGCGCGTCGCCATCGCCTCGTCGTCTCTACTTCTGCAAAATTCAGACAATCAGCTACATTATTTTCAACTATCAGCTCGTACTATTAAATTAATTTCATCTTGAAATGATTTTTAATTTAAACATGATTTGGCTTATGTATAGGTACTGCTGAATTTAAATTATTTTGTTACTCATAATTCAAACTTTCAAAATTTAACATTTCAAAACAGACTGCTACAATTTCCATTATATACAAACTATTATATTTTTTGTTGAATTGTCGTTAAAAAACAAAAGAACTAAATAAATAATTAAATAAAAATAGCGATACTTGCGGCGCTTGTAACGGATAAATTTATGATTGTTCATAAGATTTAAGTTTATTATTAAAAACGTACTTTTTGTAAAGAGATACAATTTTTCTTTACTGCTCTAATTTTGCAAAGTAAAATTTTTCCAAATAGCCTTTTAATTACCTATGTGTAGCAGCACAATGAATTATATTCATTTTCCATTCAAGATAAATTTTTAAGCTGAAAAATGTTTTCAATATTAACATAATGTCAAGAAAAAATTAGTAATCAACATATGAGAAGTAATATGAAAACTTGAAGAGCCATGTAACATTTAGATATATTTATTAACTTATTTCATGCAAATAAAACGCAGACGTTTTTTATAATACATTTAAAGATTTAACAGCAAAATGTCTCTTGAGCACAATTAATCACTATTCTTATTAGTTTTTCCTTTTCCTTTACCAGTCCTATCCACACTTTTTTTAATTTTAGCAGCTTCCGGTATATACACAGTATGTCCAGTTTTTTTTAAGTGTTCAAATAATTTATTCTTACTAGGAAAATCTTGTTTGCATGACACACAAATATGTTGTATATCTTCTATACCAGTAATTTTTGATGTCTTTGTTTCTCTAGCTTCTCCTGCTGCTTGTCTCTGAGCTTTTCTTAATTCTTTGGCTTTTTTACCTTTCTTTTTTCCTGGCACAGGAGAGACTGTTTCTTGAGGAGAATCATCATCGCTTTCTTCAGCATTATTAACCTGATTCCCAATTGAACTACAAGATGCAATATTTTCAATATCCATCTCAGTATTTACATCTGTACTTATTTGATTCTTATTCAATAATTTATCTAACATAATCTTTTTTTGCTGTTGTTTTTTACGTTGTTTTTTTGACAAACCCATTGATAAGTCTACCTTATTTTCATTGTTATCATCATCATCGCTATCTTCTAGTATTGAAATTCTTGCTATTTTATTTTTTCTTTTTTTCTGTTTTTTGGATTTCAATATTATTTCATCTTCTTGTTCAGATAACAATTCTTCATTTGGTGTATCAGAATCATAACCATCTTCTTTATTTTTATCTTCTGATTTACCCAGTATATATCCTTGAATAGACCCTATTGGAGAATCTGCCTCAGCTAAGTTTTGACTAAATTCATTTAAACTTTTAGTTTTACTCTTTGATTCAGAATCAGAATTTTTTTCTCCATCAGATGTTTCAACATCTTTGTCTTCCTTATTTTTAGATGGAGGATTCAGTAAAAAATCCGGCATTTCCGGTCCTTCAGCCAATTTTTTACCTGAGGGTAATGAAGATTTTACATTTATGTGCTCAGAATCATCATCTTCACTCTCATCTCCACTTTGATACTTTGTATCATCTTCAACCATTAAAGCTTTCAATGCAGCTAAATTATCCTTGTGTTTTTTTGAATTTTCATGATTGCTAAACGCTTTTTGAGTTTTAAATATTTTTGTACAAGCCACACAGTATAAGGCATTAGAATCTTCAACTATAAATTCTTTACTATCATCATCCGATGACAATTCTTCACCAAATTCTGCTGCCAAAGCTGCTTCAATATTTTCGAGTTCTGATTTCATGTTTGAAAACTTGGACCATTCAGATTCTTTTTGATTCTTTAATTGTTTTTGACGTTCTAATAATTGTTGTCTTTTACGCTCTTCTGTTTTTTTCTTATTTTCCTTGGCTTTTTCTTCTAATCTTTTCGAATGTGCTTGTACCCGCTTATCACGTTTGCGAACAAATGCAACTAAATTTCGCACTTGTTCATTTCTCTCTTTCTTAGCTTTATCTCTTATTTTTTTATTTTCTTTCTCCATCTGTCTAACAGTCCATCGATTAGGTGCTTCTCTAATATTAAATGGATCAAGCCATGCATAGGATCTTTTAGTAGAATAACTTTGCCAATATGCATAAAACTTATGAACATCTTCATAAGAACTTGTTGAATCTCCAAATTCTGGAACCTCTTCGTCTGAATCATCTTTGTGAAATTCAGCATCTTCAGCTGCCAATCTTTGAAAAACCTTACGATATACAGTATAGAAGCCATTTTCATCATCTGCATAACCTTTGAAACAAGAAGTAGAAAAGTATTTGAATAAATCAATAGCATCATCCTTGTAGTCATCTCCAATACCTCCCTTTAAAATGGCTTCTCTGTGATTGTCATACCAAACTCTTTCATGTGAATCACTCAAGACTTCATAAGCTTGTTGAACTAATTGAAACTGTTCCTTTGCTTGATCAGGCTGATCAGGATTTTTATCGGGATGCCATTTTAAAGCTAACTTGCGATAGGATTTCTTGATCTCATCATCTGTGGCATTTCTGGAAATTTCTAGAACTTCATAATAGCATTTCATGTTTACAACAATAACTGATATATTGACAAAGTTATATTTGACTTGTATATGTGTCTGTGTTTGTATGTATATTTATCTCCAGAAGTATTCAATTGTAAAAGACTTTAAATGAGTGTTATTGTAGTTAAGAAGATCTTGCACATTTATGAAATGTAGTCATGTAGTTGGCTTTTCAAGTAAAATATTCTATCACACACGTGCTCCGTACATGTGCTAGATGTTCAGTAAAGAGTTAAAGGGCGACAAGAGTCTATTTGAAGGAAAGATGAGATATAAACCAACGGTTGCTACTGTGCTATTAATCACCTGCGTGTTTCAAATCGCAGCTAAGAGGACCACCGTAACTCCAGCACCTACAATATAATGTTTAAAATACAGACCAACATGTAAGGAGGCTGTATGGCTGATGCATTCCTATTACTGCTGGCAATGGCATGCGCATGTACATCCATGTATGTAGGTGCGTGTGCTGATGCAGAGAGTGCAGTTTTTGCAGGTTATATAAATCTGGTTCACGAGCAAGAGGGCAGGGGGCCTGGGAGTCTGGGAGGTGGCCCGCGTGTCGTGATCGCTTCTAAAACACTTTGAGCATGAAGCTGGAGCAACGCTATACAGAACGAACCCGAATTCATAAAAAAAAAACAACATGAAGACGCGCACACGCGGAAGGACGGAAAGTGCTAAGCTGTTAAGTATATATAGGTATATATAGGTAATTATAATCAACGAGCGGCAAATATAGAACTTATTTTTATCGTGCTTACCGACGACGAGGCCTTTTTGTTTGCAGCGCCACCGTCACCCAAGAGTAGAAAGATCCAAAAGAGAAAGACACACACACTTGCAACACAACAGCTGATCGCCGTTGTTTTGTTAATCGCATATGGCCGCAGCTACACGCGAACTCGGCTCGGGAAATAGAAACTCATATCAACACAAGCTACAGGAACAAGACAAGGCCGTAATTCAGGGCGGATGCTGCATTTGGTGAGTTGAAAAAATAATATTCTGTAGATAGTGTCCTGGGGCTGGATTCTCTTATAGTTAAGTGCGGTGTGCAACTTGACTGCACAGCTGTAGGCCACACACAAGCATTCTGCTATATCATACGTACGGTA
>JAPYZE010004764.1:0-10118 GCA_030522805.1 Leptomastidea abnormis
TATATATATATATATATATATATATATCAAAAGGTAAGAGAGAGAGAGAGAGAGAGAGAGAGAGAGAAAGAGTAAGCCTGACTACCGGTAGAAAGAAAGCACGCATTAACACGTGCTATAGAGTTGCCTAAGGTAGAGAGAGATAGCGTGATATATACTTCGAGGGGGGTCGCGCGCTACAAGTATCGGCACGCGCTCGCCTCGCCAGACCTAATCCGTCCCTTGACGCGCTTAGCTGCTTCGTCCGCTATAACTCGTCGCATCGAATATTGCAGTAGAGTCCCGGTGTAAAGAATTGCCTTGAACGCGTGTGTGTGCCCGGGTGTGCTGTGCATTGTTGTTACTGTGCATGCGGTGTCGTAAGGTGCACCCACTTATCTGGTGCTACGAACCGCCCCGGTCGTCTAGGAAAGTAGAGCCGTGCAAGCGCCTGCAGGAGGTGGGGAAGAGCCCCAAACCGTCAGAGCCCGCGAGAGCAAGGTATCCGTCGACGACGCATAGAATCAGGGTTGCGAGGAGGCAAACTCTGTAAGTCAGCTCTCTTTTATCTCTCTCTCTCTCTCTCTCTCTCTCTCTCTCTTTTACCATCCTGTTGAGGCCGGCCCCGCGTGGCCTATTACTGCGTGAAAGCACCTAGTGCGTTGTGCCTGTGTGCACAGTTATACTTTCTTATTTTTCTTTAGAATATATTAGCCTTATAACCCATACACTGGACTTTTTACTGCATTAACCGGTAACTTCCCCCTTTTCCCTTTACTCATTGTAATGAAATATATATTGCTGCATGCTAGAAACGAAGGAAGTTAAAGCTTCGGATTCACTCCACGATTGAAAGGCCGGCGTCGAGAGGACTCCGCCGGCAGCTAGCCCTTATAATATTTATTGATTTGATAAATTAAATAATATTAATTTTAACGAGGATTTTTCCCGTTATATTACCCATCAAATCTTTTTTATTCTTAAAATTAAACGGAGGTATATGTTTGAACAACAAAAACTTGTGTATTGCTACAGCGAATAAATAGCAAATTATTTATAATGTCACTAAAAAGAGGAAAAGGCATGAGTGTCTAATAATCTAATTTTAATATTACAGATTTTTATTTAGTCACTTGTCGTCTAGGATATGATCGTGTCATCCTACTGACGAGTCTTTTGAACAGACGATCAAGGGCGAAACGTTTTTAATATTATTCTTATTTTTTTTCAATTAGTTTGCAATTGGGATTGTTAGTGATACCGTCAGTGCCTCTCGTACGGCCGCGTGGCCAAACAGCGAACTAGAGCACAGTAATTTATTATGTGCGTTTAAATGGGTTTCTTAAAAAAGATTAATTACGCGTTATTGGCGAATGAAATTTATAATATTACAGATAAGACTTTAAGAAGTGGGAATCATGATTTAGATAGAAAAGTTTTGAATGTTAAATATATTTTTCAGTAAGGAAAAACTTATTGAATGCGTCAATATTGCTCCACCGGGCTAAGAATAAGAGGTTGCGCTCAATGTATTGAAGCGTTTTAAATTTTGGATTGAAAACTATCCATATAAATTATGTGCAATGTGTTTTACATTATTTTTCCTTCCACATAATTAAAGATTTCATGAATTTTAGTTGAGAACATATTCATAATTAATGTTTTTTAGAAACTCCTATCTAATCGCACGTAAACTAATTACTGTGCTCAAATTCGCTGTTTGGACACGTGGCCAGTTGGGAGGCGCTGACGGTCTCACTATTAATCCCAATTCTATTCACGCCAATTTTGATGTATTTTTAAATTGTTAAGCATTAGCTTCTTCCGTTAATTTTAAATACGCTATAATTGATATAATTAAATTAATTATAATAAATGCTAAAACTAAATGTGATTATTGTTACAAATGAAATATTTTATTCACACAGGTAGACGGTCCAGTGATCATCGAGGAATAAAACGTTTCAAGATTGATTATGGAAATCAAAATAATTTTGAGAAAAATATAATTGAATATGATAAAAATGAAGTACAAAAATCGAATATCAATAAACCCAAAAAGTTTTTTAAAAGCCGGAATCTCTCTTCAAACAACGAACAATCGAAAACAAATCCAAAAATTTGTCAATCTTTTAATAATGCTTTATCGGTTCAAGAAGTTGATAATAAAACTTTATCAAGTGAGTTGTCTGGTGAACATAATAAGCCAGTAAATATTGTTGAAACAACTGTAGAAGGAGCTTGTAAAGAGGAAGGAAAACCTCCAATAGTTTTGAGAATTTGTAAAGGTACTGCTAAGCTTTTATCTTCTGAATCATGTGATACTGAATCATATAGAATATCTGGATCATTGTCAAATACAAAGATTAATTTTGAACCAATCAGTGATATAAATATTAATGATAGTGGTCACGATCGCTTTTTAAAAGATGAATTGCAACAAAAGTCAGAAATGAGAACAACTCGGAGTAGATCAAAAAATATACAACTGAATACAACCAGTCCTTCAGTTTCAACCGTAGAAGCTCCAAGCTCTGGAATATCATTAACGTTAAAAAAGTCTGTGACAGACTTGAACAGTACATCAATTTCTTACTACAATATTGTCAAGACTGAAAGTACTTCTGATAATAGTGAAAAAGTATCTCAAACTCCAGAAAAGCTTGATCATTCATTACCAACAACGACAGAAGAACTTCTTGATATTTTAACCGACGTTGATTCTGTTCAGAAAAATATTTCAAGAAAACAAGATTGCAGTTTAATGCTCAAAGACTGTAATACAAAATTTATTAATAAAAATGTAGTAGATTCAAACTTTGAAAATACTGAAATAGATACAGATAGTACTACGAGTCAAAGTGAAAAAAATCCTCCTAATAATGATAGACAATTAAATGATACATTATCTGAAACAGCATTGTCAACGCTAAATGGCACGACAGAAAATGTAACTGTAAAAACTTTAGATCAAGATTGGTTTTCTAGTAGTGATGACAGCGAAAGTGCTAGTGCTTTGCACAATGAAATGCAAACTGAATCTCATTGTTTTCAATCTACTAAGGAGCCAACAAATATAAAAAATAAGATAATTGATAAACCAGCCGTCATAAAAAAAGGAAGTATTTTTAAGACTCGTTTAGCTGGGTCGACCAACAGTTATAAGAGACGCGCAGTTTACAAACATAAGTGGTGTGATAGTGATAAAGAATCAAAATTAATAGGTACAAATAATGAGGAACTTAAAAATACTGTTCCATCTTGCACGACGTCAACAGACACTAATCTTATATCCGATGACGAAGAATTAGCAAATGCCTGTCACCTGCGGATTACAACCTATCCAGAAAATGAAATAAATTTGAAAGACGATTTGGAAAATGCTATTACAAGTGTTAAATGTGGTAAAAAGGTGAAAGGAGTAAGTACATTAATTACATCTGTTATAAGTTAATATTATATCTACAAATTATTTTGTTGAATTTTTTGGCGCATATGCATTTTTTTTTTTTTTTTTTAAATATAGCTACTACATTTAATTTATGAATTTAATAACTTTAAAATTAGTAAGCCTAAATAACTATATTCAATAGAGTAATCAATTTTTTTATAGTGGATAAAAGAAAAAATCCGAAAAAGACCGTGAACGGAGTCATGCACTTTATACCAATGTCATAAAGTATGACTTCCATCCACACTTTGGTGTGTCGCGTAGACTTGAACCCCGCTCCCTTTAATGAATAAATATCCTTCAATACGGAGATACAACGAAGCAGCGCTATAAAAATAGACAAAATCAATGTTTCAGAAATCTTAACGTTCTAAAATTTAAAAAACAAAATATAGACAGGTAGCTTCAATATTATAATAAAAGATAATTATAGGCTAAGGCCGGGTAGGTCTTAGTAGGCTAAGGTAGGTTAAGGTTCTAATAAAAATATATTTACTAATGAATTATCAATTAAATTTTAATCAAGATTAATTCTGCAGGCCCCAATAAAACAAAATGTACAAAAAAACATTCAAAATAAATAGTAATTATCAATAAAAAATTACTTTTAATCTAAAAGGGCTTGAAAAGTGGACGGGTACAACGGACCCACAGCGAAAATTACATTTTACACCTGACGATCGTTGCAAAAATAGCTTCTAAATCCTGTAAGATTTACAATTAGTATGAGCCTATGTTTTATATTGATCGCATTGTATCCAGTCTGCCTCGGAAAGCTTTGCATATTTTTCCGAGCAAATCAATAAAAAAAATCGTTTGTTCATATTTTTTTTTGCACATTTTGTAATTAATGGTTTAGAATTTAACTAATTTTCGAGTGTTTAAGGGCATGCTCTAGTTGTACCCTTAGTCCATAGTTACCGACAATTGTCGATTTTGCAAAATTCGGGGTGAGTTTGCAAATTTTTCAAAATATCTCAGTTGATGCATAATCTATAAGTCATTTAGATTGTGCGCTGACAAAAATATTTTGACAAATATGTAAATTTGCAACAAATAATGTAAAATTAGGTGTAGGAATCTACGTCGATATAGAGCATGTCCTTAATTTCCAGATAATTTATTAGGTTTATGAGTCGGTCATTTTTGTAGATTTTTATGAATAATTTACCAGGTGCTCTATAGCAATACGATCAGGGCAAAGCGAACCCATCTATATAGGATGTCCGGTTTTCCCTGACCGTATTGTCCGGAGCACCAAAAATATTTTTTGAAAAAAATATCAGAAATAAATTTTTTTTTTATGGTTAATCGACTAATTGTACTACATTAACACCAGTACAGTATTCTTAAACCATTTCATGGGTTATTTAATAATATCGTCATCGGTGAAGCCGCACACGAGTCGTCGGCCAAACGGCAGACGAGGTGCTCGAAGATCACACGAGAGAAAGAAGCCTGCGCCCGAGTTGCGAACATTATTTTTTGCAATTTCGTGCACAAAAGTCACTTTTGCGCACGAAGTCGCAAAAAATATTTTTAAATTTGTACCTCAATAAAATCGGAAAATAGCATTCAAAAATCTTTTTTTACGAATTCCGTCATTGTTATTACTGCGAGAAATACTTACAGACTAAAGCTTACATAACGATAGTATACACAGTATATAAATACGATTGAAATTGCCTTATGATAATTTATATTGAAAATATAGCATATGTCCAGTATTTTCATATTGCCCGGATCTCCCCTACTGCTCATCAATATTTTTGATTTTCATTCCCATTTTTTTACCTTTAAAAAAAGGTGGTTTTTTGAAAAAATGTAGTGTTTTTTAAAAATTAAAAAAATAAGATAGATATTTTAAATAATAGTAGAGCTGTTTACTTTCAAATTAAAATAAATGATTTTTAGCTTTATTTTGTGAAAAGTTATAAGTAATCAAAGTTTCAACATGAAAAATTTTTTTATCTGATTAATTTGTTATTCAATAATTATATCCTAAAACAAAAATTTCTAAGGATAAAAAAGTTTTGTAATCAGTCAAAGAATACTTTGACTATTTTTTGAAAATTAATTATTAAAGTTAAAAAAAAAAAATTGAAAAAATTTAAGTGTCTATAACTTTTTAAGGAATGAAGCTAAAAAATCATTTTCTAAAATTAAAGGTAAACAACTCTACTTTGTTATGGGGTGAAAAATACACCGATTAGATCTGACTGCCCAGCAATCATCGATGCTCTTCGCATACAGCCCGTAAGCAACGCGAGACTCCTGCTCTGGACACTCTTTTGGTGTCCTCGTAGTGTCCGACTAATCGCTCTTGTGTGTGCACCCCTGTGCACACACTCCTGGAGGCGGTGATGTACACCTTACGCGGTCACGTATCCGACACGAGAAAAAGCCAAAGACAAAGGGAGAAAGGAAAAGATGCTTGCACACAGACTATGTGCAAGTAATCACAACACGGAGATTTAAACAATAACAATAATGTCTTATTGCCAAACAAATATACGGACTTGAGCTGCTATTAATCCCGTGATGTGCACGCGTGCGTATGCGTGTGTAACTGCTGGTGCAAGTGCGTGCGTGCGTGTGTGCGCGCACGTGTGTGTGTATGTGTGTGTGTGTGTGTGTGTGTGTGCATATCATCAGTACCTGTGGCATTAATCTTGCACAAACGCAGACTGCGAGCTAATCCCTGGCCACCGACAGTCAGATCCCATGCACGCTGCAGGGGAACCATACAATGGCACTACAGTCTACTTACAGGCATTTTTGGCTTGACTCGTGCCATCCACTAGTTATGGCCTACCGAGCTACTCGCTCAAGATCTTTCTCTGAGAAGAAAATCCAAAGCTTTCTGATACCGCGTTACTATGTCCGATGGCCCTTGGGAACATCATACTTTCTATCCTTTCCAGAAATAGCTTAGATGCGTCCTTTTAATCACCGTTCTAAGTGTGTAGGCGTGGAGCTCTGCTCTTGCACCACAAACACTTATCTGCACTCTCATTTTCTCCAGGAAGCTGTGAACATATTACGAAAAAATATTCGCTTGTTTCCTTAACGTGGACTGTCGGTATACCGCATCATATGTTCTATGCCAACTCGTCGCGTCTCACTCGCACTCACGCAACACCTCGTCTAATATACGGAGCCACAAATCCCGTATGTCTTGCTGCGCAAACGGCATCTCTTGCCTATCTCTTTATATTCGCCTATCATTTTACCTTGACGTCCGCACGTATTGGTAGAGAGGTGGGGTTAGCGGGGGCTCCACTTAGAGAGAGAGAAACCGGTTACGCCAACATAAACCGGGCTTGGAGCCAGACGCCACGGGAGAGTTAAAGACCTCTGCGGTGTCGTCCTCGGGCTCCAAATATACCTCTGTTGGGTCACTCGAGGAGTCGGGTGGAGGAGAGTTCTGGTCGGCCGTCGTAACGTTGGCGGAACACCAGAGAGTTTTGTTTGAGTCTTTTATATCCCTTCATCCCCACTTTATTAGAACACAACTTGGCGGAGCCGCATGACCGAGCCAGAAAGTCTCAATCGAGACGAGGAAGAGAAGAGGAGAGAATGACGTCGGAAATGATAGAAGGCCGGCTACTGCTCGGTCGCTTTGGGTGGGTCAGACGACGCTGGCAGGCCAACTCGACAAATGGATCTGATGTAGTTGACCGAGGCGGCGAAGTTGGCGTCACCGGTCGAGCCCCTTGGCGAGCGATCTTATCAGCAAAATGGACCCGCAGCTCGGCCTTAAATTTCGGCTTCTCGGCGGCAGTCGGAGTAAGCGGGGTCGGCTGCGTTGTTGTAGTCACCGTAGCGTTTGCTTCCCTTGAGCCCTTGAATGCTGCTCTTACCTTCGGTCTCTTGACGGGCAGCTCCGGAGTCGTTGAGCGGTCGCCCTGACTGGAGGTCGTTACGGTTACTTCCGCTGATTCCGGTCTCTTTTTGGGGCGACGCCGAAACGATGAGAATCCACCCTCCTAGCAGCAGAGACCTCTCACAACCATCTGACTCTCAGCTTATACAAAGGTGCTCGCATGTTGATGGGACGGTGCTGGAGCTGAAGTCGGAACCGGCAGTGTCTGGGTGGCCACATGAGAGACGAAGCGACGTCGAGACGCGAGTGAAGGCTTGGCGCTCGTCTGCACTGCCACGGATTGCTGTCTCGCCGAAGCCTCAGTCTGCGCGCTGGTCGCTGCAGTGTCGCTGATGATTGCCAGATAACGATGACATAGCTGCAGACACCCTTGGCTCGGAGATGACGAAACTTAGAGATTCTGGGGGAGAGAGCCTGACCTCCAACGTCGTTGCCTCGAAGCGATGTTGCTGCTGAGTGAGACGCCTAGAGAGAAAAACAGAAAAGCGAGGACGAGGGGAAGAAAACAAGGTACCGGGGGACACCCGAAAAAATAAATAAAGCTATTTGTGAAGAGTATATGTGCTGTATTGGCCTTTTGAATTTATGATAACGTGATGTCAGCCTACATCGGTAGGAGAACAATGAACCGACCAAGTGCACTAAGGCTTTGAACGCGCGGCCTATATAACGACTTAAGTGTGCAACTTGTATACGAGAGTGGCGAGGCGTGACGCCACATAGCGGTGGCGCGGTGAACTAGCCTCTTATCAAGAACGCTTATGCGCAGGAATCACCTTTCATAGCTGTTTAGCTGGTTGCCGTGTAATAGGGGCAACAACCTTCTTAAATGTGGCTTATACTCGACATGTATATTCTCAACTCTTCGCATGTGTTTTTTTCGCGCTCCCCGTTCCTATCTTCCCTTTTCTACCTAAACTCTCAGCAGAGTAAGCTATCAAGAGCTTACTGACAGCACCGCTACATCACGAGCCCGACAACCGTCACAACTTTTATTTGAAAATCCTCACATTATTTTTTAAAAATTTTTAAAAAAGCGACCTTAGTTTTTTTGTGCAAAAAATCACTTTAAGGGTTAAAAAAAAGGGTAAAAATCGAAAATACTGATTAACGTTATCCTAATATTTATTCAATGTTTAAACTACCTATATTTTTCGAATCTTAGAATGTCAAGATTCTTAAACATCAATTTTGTCTATTTTTACAGCGTTGTAATACTCTGGGCACCCTCAGAACGGCGGTGGCATTATTTCGTAAAGCGGTCATTGCCTCACCAAAGACTTTTTATCACGTGATCGCGACTAGCCTTATTGTCATCATTAGCTAAATGAGCTAGATGAGAATATCTTTTAGAGTTGCTTCATATTTCTTAATCGCGTTACCTCCTCGTGATCATATTGTCAGGAAAGAGTCACTCTGTGCTAACGCTTTTAGGTATCAAAGCAAATAAGTACACCTGCTGCAGCAAAATATTAGACAATACCTTTCATAGGATGCTTTTCCGGCTATCTCGGAAATAGGTAGCCAAAATCCCACGATTTTGATCTTTTACAATAAGGCTGCTTATCGTGTAGCGGCCTAGTTCGTAATATTTAGCGCTTGCCTGAAGGATGAACACGCTCCGAACTCTGCAACGTGCTAAATCTCTTTTGTGTTTGCTGTCGTCTGGTATAAAAAAGCATCTGGGGCGATTAAGACACTCTTTCAGTTTGGGGTCAGACTCGCCACACTTTAAGCATCGCGAGTTCTTTCACCGTCAAAATCCTTCTTTAGATGACAATATCCTAGGCATCAGTAGCAGCTTTTAATAATCACCTGGTCTTGAATTAGAAAATTTATGAAACCGATGTAGGTATGTCGCATGGTTTTAGAATCTTCGGCATCCTTCTGGTCCAACTTCACAGCTGTCTTGATATCACTTTTATTTGGCCCGAAAAGCACTCTCAAGGGCCCGCTTAACCTCTTTCATGGTCATAGGAAAGTCAAGATCTCTGATCTCCAAGGTTAATTTATTTGATAAAGTTCTCTAGCCTCCCCCATGTCTTTAACAGTACGCTTACTATTACAAACTTGCTTGCGTCAGCTTCCTTATTTAGCCAAAGCAAGACACTTTTTCCGTCGGTCACGCGCACACGAATGGCGTTTTTACATTTGTCTGGTTTAATCTTTAGGACTTTAGCGTTTGTTTGTCCTTACACTACGTTGGCAACAAAGTAGCTACTAGAGCCTTTTTGCCCTTAGCCCTGCCCAGAGGCGCCCGATCAATTTTGGCTGAGTGCATTTAGTCACTCACGGCCCTCGGTGCAGATAGTTTCTTGCTCTGGTCCGTTTTCTTTACCATTTTTTATTTTTTTTTTGTTCTTCTTTCTCTTCTTTCATTGGCTAGAAAGACTAGTAACCCAGCTAAAAATAATTCATAAGTTCTTACCTAAGAACTTACATAAGTTCTTGTATAAGTTCATCTATAAGTTCTTATATAATTTCTTATGTAATTTCCGATGTCTGAACATGCAGAAGAATTTACATAAGAATTTATATAAGTTCTTACCAATGTATTTCAAACAAGATCTGACCAAACAACTTACGTGAGTTCTTGTATATTTTCTTACGTAAGTACTTATGACAAATATTTTCCAAGCAATATAATTCCCGTAAGTTTTCTTGTAAGTTTTTTTATAAGAAGTTGCATAAAAACTTATAGAGGTTTATAAGTTCTATGTAAATTCTTATATAAATTCATGTGTAAGAAATTATGTAACAAATTTAAAATATATGTATTATATATATATATATATATATATA
>JAPYZE010004765.1:0-10117 GCA_030522805.1 Leptomastidea abnormis
TTTTTTGCTCAAAATTTCTTGGAGCTTAAAATTTTAATTACAGTAGAGTACAATTCTTTTTCAAAGAACACTTTTTACATGAATTATTTTTTAAATTGTAAAAAATTTAATAATTATTTTCAAATATAAAACGTCTTTTTAATTTTGATATTAATATACTTTTATAAAACGTTATAAAAGTATAATATAAAATATCATTAAAGCCAAACACTCACTATTAAATACTATCCAATAATTAATCCACTTTGTTAAAATTTAACAGCTGGTTAAAACCAAAATTTATTACTTACAATCTTTTAAAAGAAAGCCTTATAGTCTCAATAAACTTATCTTGACCATTTTCCTCTTTTTCTTCCTGTTCACTAACCACAATCATCTCCTCCTACAAGCGCGATCGTTTACGTGTATACGTGCGTGAGCATCCAAGTAGTAGTACGAGGGATCGTTCTAATCCCTTCGATTTAATCTCTCGATCATTAAGTAAGTCAAGTTACAAACTCTCTCTCTCTTTCTCTCCTTCAACGTATAACCCCAAAAGCTTGAAACCGTCACTCCATCTTGATTTTCATTCCAGCTACCTCATCCTCCTACTTTCCAATAGCTCTCGTTTTATTTCTTTAAACTATCCACCCTTCTAGCTTAATCGCGCGACGCATAATTATCGGATATATCCTAGTTCGTGGCAGTTTCACCAACTAACAAGCTCTTACTACTTCCTTCAAGTATATCCTTAGAATTTCCTACACGTGCTTGAATTACTAGTTAATTTTGATGAGCAAAAAATAAAAAAAAAAATTCTACTTGTTTACAATATTTATACGGTGTAAAAGTTTTTTATATACTGGGATTTCAAACTTATGAAATATGCAAATGCTTTTTGGGTTATCAATTTCTGTATAGATGTGTAGATATATTTTTTTTCTTTTTTTTTTTTTTACTAATCGATAATCAAAGTTTTCTACTTCAGGTTTATTTACTTTTTCGGGGATTTGGGATAAACAAATAAAGAATTCATGGATAAAAATAGTGAATTCCTTTTGAAAACATGTCACGTATTCATTTTTATGAAATTGGAAAAACCATTCGATAAATATTGCGAGATTTTGTAGTATTGAATAGAACAAATATAGAAAAATAAAAAATTTAATAATTTACTGTATTTTTTTTGAAAATTTTAAAATTTGTCTATGAATTTTTTCACCTTTCTTATCATTCAATCGAGCATATCTATTAGTGTTTATAAAGCAATTTTTTAAGGTTATCTCTGTACCTCAGTCAATATATATTTTTTAGGTAATATATAACAGCTGAATTAAAAGGACAAGGTGAAAAAAAAAGAGAGAGTAAAAGTATATCGCACGCGAGTTGGCATTTAACATGTGGTCGATCAATACGTTGTCTGACTCGATATCAGACACCTCTTATTCTCTTTTTTCCATAACTGCTTATTTACTTCGAGGCAATGCTCAAAAACTTTTTTTTTTACAATTTTTTCGTCTTTCTTCTTTTCATATTTGCATTTTTTTATTCTTTTTCTTTTTTTGCTTGTTACAAAGTAACAAAATCCTTGAAAGCTGAACTCGTATAACTGTTTCACTGTTTTCTTGGTAATAACAGAAAAAGAAAAAAACATATTTTCTTTTCTTAAATATTAAACTTTGAAAGCAATTTTCTTGTCATAAATCAATAAAATAGACTGAATAATTATTTTTCAAATGTAATTTTTAATTAAAAATGTAATTAAAAAATTTTTCATTTATTTATTATTTCATAAATACAAATTGTTTTTAAGTCAATCATACAAAGACGAAAATATTATTACATATTTTATTAACTTTTCAATCTTGTTTATATCCTTGTTACTAGTTTAAAATTTATGCAAGAAAAGAATTTTCTCTTTCGCTTACACATTAAAGTTTCAAGGGATGTACAAGTCAGCCAAGAAAAATTAGGTCGTTCTAAATTTAGGAAGTGATGTACGGTACTGGTAAAAAAAAAAAAAAATAAAAGTGAACCTCGTCTTTCTTTCCCAGTCCATTTATCAATTGGTAGTAGGCAAAATTTAAAAGTTCATGAACGAAAAATGAAGAAAACTGTTTTTTCATTAGTTTATAACCAGTACTTTGTTTTAGCAATCTACTTTGTAAAAAACATCAACTATAAATTTTATAATTATTTTAAAATGTTTCCCATAATAAATTTAATTTAATCTTGTTTCTCTCAAATTATCATATAGCACATCATTCAAATTACATACCCTAATTATCATTAATAATTATCATATTACATAAATTACAGAATTAATATTCATATTCATACAAAGACAAAAATTTGATTTCAATAATAACACAGTCATAAACATATTTAACAATAACAAATCACATTATTATTATTATTATTATTATCACCATCAACATACAAGCATTATAATACTTATTCAAAATAAACGATCTAATCAAAAAAATCCGTAAAACTCAATTTCCACCAGAATCGAATTCTCAAGAAAACTATTTCACTTCTCTCTCTCTTTCTCTCTCTCTCTCTTCTTTCCCACACCCTATTTCAAGAAGAAGTGTCTGAGAGTACGTTATCAGTCGAGTTTCACTACATTTCAATCTAATTCCATTATTCTCAATTTCGCATCAAAATTGAATCTTACGCAACACATGCCAGTGAAGCAAAAAAAAAAAAAAAAAAAAAGTATTAGCGAGTTGGTATATAACAAGAAATCACGCGCGCCAATTTACATTCAGCCGCGCGCAACTGTATTAAAGTCTGGATGAAAAAAAAAAAGCAGACATACACATACATATACATACAGTTGACTACTGAAATAGTTGCAAATGCAGACGATAAGTAAATTTCTTCTTGACTGCAACTGTGTGACGCTAAAGGATTTCTCTTCTCAAGAAGGTACTCGATTTTATTTGCCAATGAAACGTAGGAGTTCGGAACGCGGAGAGTCTCGTGAAAAAAAAAATAGTAAGAGAGACGAAGGAAAACCGATTCATGAGCTTTCGCGCACACCCACACATACAGATACACATACACATATCGCGAGCCTCGTCGGAGTTTCAAGCTATATATACACTCGAGCCAATTACCTACGCTGAGAATAACGCCCGCGTAAAGTACTTCTATCTTTCTCTTTCCAACTTCTTCTTCTTCTTCTTCTTTTTCTTCTAGTGCTACAGTATCGATAGGATACCCATTCGACTCCACTATATACCTAGTCGACTTTTAACCCATATAAGTTTCTCGCGCTCTATGTGCTATTACCGTCGACGCCGAGCCGAATAGAATCCCCATTCACAACGTCTAATTCCCTTTATCCTTTACCTTCTTTTTACTAACATACTTCTTTTTTGCTTGAGTTTCCTTTTTTTTTAGTTTTTTATTTCTTCTTTTCTTGCTATTTTTCTTGCGGTTGAGAAAATGGAAGTAAAATAAAGATATCGAGATAGACGTAAATTACCTGATGCAATTTAAAGGCTTTGAGAAATGATTTGGAATGGAAATATGTATACTTTAGTGATATGCTAAGAAATATCGTGATTTATTTATTTATTTTAAAGTATCGTGCTTATATGAAAAATATTGGTATCATTACACAAACCATAATATCAAAGCTTTATTTGTTTGTCCTACATAATAAATCTTTTTTTTTTCTTTTTTAATAATCTTTTAGCTTACCCTCTATTTTCTTTTCTTTAATGACAGTTTATAGACGTAAGGAAAAGAGCAAGAGAGTCACGATTAAGTTATAGCTCGAAAGAAAATTAATGGAACATCTTTGTTGAAAAAAAAAAAAAAGACACCGGAAGAGAAGTACTTTATTTTTAAAGTTACACGAAAAACAACTCCATCGGCCTCCAAACTTGTACATGCTATTATTTTTCTGGTTATATATTTTTTTCTTTCCTTTTTTTTAAATTTTCTTGCCTTCCGGAATAAGCATTACATTGTTTATAATTGAATAAAAAGTTTGGGTTCTTTAATGCTTCTGTCATGCGTAAAAAAGTATACGAAATTATTGAAGAAATAAGGAAGTAAGAATCTCCGAGTCTTATGTTGAGATACTTTTTTAATAATATATATATTTCAGAGTTTACCTTGTCCATAAGCTTATAATCAGCTTTAAAGAAATATGTATGTATATTGTATGCACAATCTTTTCATTTTGTTCGTTAATTCATTGAATATAAAGATTATTCAAATATAAAAATGAAAATCATTTCTCGTAATTACTGTCCAAGATAAATTGTACCAGCCACGTGAAAAAGTATGACCCATTTAAAAAAAAAATGGGAGCATCTTTTTAAAAAAAAAGAATTTTCACAGCATCACACGAAGTTGTAATCGTAATCTAGCTTGATAAGATACGAGCTACGTGTGAAGTGGTATAAAGTCTCATGCTAATTGGGGGCTTTCACATACGTGCACAGACTGGTATGAGTAGGCTGTTTTTACGTGACTTCAAAGTCTAAAAAAGTAGACGACGCTAAATAAATGCAAGAAAAAAAGAAAATAAGCTCTTTAGGTCGACAAGGTTCCAAGCCACAATTTATAAATGACTATATGATTCAAAAATTTTGTCTGGCTCTACCTTATTCAAGACTGCTCGTGACTTTTTCACGCTTTTACACTTTTTTTTTTTTGTACTTCGTACTTTAGTTTAGAAAGAATAATATCAAAATCTAGTTTTTTTTTAACGGACTTAGTTTTTTAAAATAACTTTTTAAAGTTTTTTTTTTATAGTGATTTTATCGTGATAAAATTGAAAATCAATTTTATTTTTACTCTGTAAAAATGCAAGCTTTTAAAATAATATGTCGCATACACGGTGTATGTACTTTTAGCTACTTTAAATATTTTAGTAACATATGGAAAGCTATGAGCAAACAAAATTACAAAGTATGTGCTTGTTTTTTGTTTTATTTTTAATATAAATAATCATATTAAGCTTCAGGAAGTTGATTAAATTGTAGAGTAAATGAATTTTTTACTTTACCTGCAGTTTTATTCATTGTTATTTTCATCTTTATAAGCTTTGTTTAGCTTTACGTTTTATAAAAAGCGTAATTAAATTTTTTTCATAAAATACAGGAAATTGTTTTTGAATATACATATTTAATTAAAGGTAAAATAAGAATAATCAATTTTACTTTTTAATTTTTATTCGTCAATTATTTATAATATTGATTTATTAAGTTACAACGATTAAACTTTTATCCAATAAAATCTACTATTTTTCCATCCAAGTGAAAAATACTTGAGCAGATAATGAAAAAAGAAAAAATTACAAAAATATCAAAGAAGCTTTTTCTACTTCAGTATAAAATAGAATCTGTTATTTTTTTAAAAAAAACAACCTTACCCAAATCACGTACATTTAACCTCGATCATCTTATCTGAATTTCCCTCAAGAATCGCTGTTAAATTTAAGAAAAAGCTTTCGATCCGCACATGTTAGCAAGTATGAAAAAGCTTTCGTTTCAAATTTAACATTCTCTTTTCTCCTAGCATGAAAATGTAAATTTTTGTCAATTTAAGCTACGATAAATCGACATTGTCTCAAGAAAAAAAAAGGTTAAATCTTATCACAATCGTATAGCACAGTATGTTCATTTTTCACCAAATAAACAAAAAACCAAAAAAAAAAAGTTAACAGTAAAAGAGATCAGACTACATCACATCGTTTGATTTAAGCATCAGTTTTCTCTTATACTTAAAACCACAGCTATACGCCAACGTAAATAGCTTTTTTAAAGTGCTTCTTCACTTTACTATACACATCCTGTCTTTTTTCTGTTTATCTTTAAAACTATCGTATGTTTTTCTTTCTTTTCCTCAACTTTTTAAATCCTTTCTGTCTTACGTAACGACGTTTATTCTATCACATTCAGTCTATAATATACATCCAAGTTTCTTGATTTTTTTTTGTTCGTTTTTTTTAACTTATACTACGTATCTTGTTAACTCCTTATTCAAAAGACTCTCCATTGTCAGTACAATAAAGCCTTGAAGTTTGTTAATCTTAATTTTACAGCTTAATTTTAGTGTCTTAATAAAATATAGTATAGTATGGTTGTGTCTTACAGACTATGAAACAGCTGTAATTACCTCATATAACCAGAGCCCCTTTAATCTTCATTACGACGTTAATTGAAATGTCACGTAACTGTGGTTATGACATTTTACAATTTTACGAAATAAAAAAGAGAATTTCGTTAGATCAATTATAATAAATTAAAAGTAAAATTTTATTAAGTCGTACAAATATTAATTTAAAAAAAAATAAAAATTAAGAAACAAAACAAATTTAATAAAATAACAATGTAGTTTAGTCTAGCAAAACGAATATTCTTAAATTTCTTGGCTTAGTTACCAGATGTTAAAAAAATTTGCATTCTTATTTCTTTTTAACGTTTTATACAGACCTCTCCTTGTTAATTCTACGTTCACTTCTTTAACCTTTTAATTTGACTTTATTCCTGCTTTACAATTAGCGTAACTACTATTGGTCTATCTAATTTAAAGAATCAAAACCCCTTGCTAAATGTCAGAAAAAAATTTTAAATTGGAATAAAAGCTACCAGACGAAAATTGAACTGAGAGAAAGAACGTTTTATTTTAAGAAAATAAAAAAAAAATGTTATTTAAAACGTATGCGCATTACTGCAAAAAAAGGAGATTTTCAAGAAAAAGAGAATTGTAAAAGAAAGGAACGCAAAAAATATATGACTGTCTTGGTACTCAAGATCTTTCTTTTACTATCTTTTAATTCTTCTTTTCTTATCTACTTAAAAATTTATTTAAATAAAAAAAGAAAATGAAAAATTGTCGCTACGTTTTTTGCCTTGGTAAAATAACAATAAAAAACATTAGTTTTAGAAATTATATACATCACTTGTAATTTAGCAAATATCACATAACTTATACTAATTTTTTCTCTATGCGCCTTTGTTATAAATACAGTAATAAGCTTATTAAAACGTAAAAAGAAAAAGAAAAAAAAGGACGACACTATACAAATTCAAAAAGCTTTGAATACAAAAGAATGCAAATGAGAAATAATGAAACGTAACTGTATCCTATTGTTACCGTAGAAATGGAAAATAGTCCGTTACAATTACAGTAAAGGATATTTTAAAATGGATCGAGACTAAAAAAAGGGGAAATTTCATTCTCTTGTAGTTTAAAATTACTCTCGCTCGATATGAGTTATTAATATAATAAAATTACAATCTTCCTTACCTAAAATTAATTTGAATTTATGACTTTTAGTCTCTCTTTTGTAGATATATTATAGAGATTAAGAAAAAAAAACATATTCTGTGTTATTTCATATTAAACGAACAGAGATATTCATCATTCTCAAAGGATTATTACAACTTTAAAGTCTTAAACATTAAAATAACCAGTGAACTATATAAAATTTTTTAAAGCATTTTTATTTTTACGCCTGTTAAAACTTATTTAGTTCCTTTATTAATTTTTTTTTTTTTGTTTTACGACCAGTCGACAAGCTTATTACTTCGTTACGAACAACCAGTTCTTTCACAAACACTTATACAAATCTTTTTCTCGCAAAACGTAATAAGTGAACTAACTGATTACTTTTCTCAGAAAATTTTAAAGGAATCTTTTATAAGTTCACTTTTCTACTACTTTAAATGAATCTAAGAAAATCACATAATTTCTTACCAAGTACTCTTTGATTCCAAGCAGTTAAATTTTTCCTTTAGAAAAGAGACTGTTAAACACACGAGAATGTGTAACGATAAAAAAAAAAAATTAAACTTATCTTCTGATTTTTCAATTATACCCGAACAAACGTTAATATAATAAATTTTTTTCTTATTCGCAACGTTTATAAATCATATCAAAAGCCATAAAAATACCAATCGAATATAAAAGAAAATGCTCATAAAAAGTATATTAAAATGAATAATAAAAAAAGGAAAGAAGAAAAAAAAGCCTTGTGCCACGCGTTCATGACACACAATATTTCAATTTATATAGATCCCTTATCTAATATTTCAGCACGAATAAAAAAAAAAAATAGACTTAATAAATTATAAATTATCATCATTAATTTTTCACTACTTAATTAAACATAAAAAAAAGTAAAAAAGCTATTGCACAGTATAGAAAGAAAAAAAATCCCGCAATAAAATGATCTTCACCTACATTTTTTCGTTACTCTTCCACCTGATTATAATTATAGATTCAAATATAATTATAGATCAGAAAAACACACACAAGTGGCCAGTAGATATATAGATATCTATATATTTATGTACTCAACCTCGATAAAGACCTAAAAAGCTATTGACGTCACACTACTACTTGAAAAACACACACAGCAGGTTAAGTGCGAATTCAAGTGTGAAACAAACCGCACAAAGTCTCTCGGTCAAAAATTCATACTCAAAAAAAAAAAAAACTAGCTACAGGAAGAAAAGACAAAAATGTCGAGGATGAGAGTAGATATAATATATCGTGACAGGTTAAACTGCACATAGCCCAGTCAGAGTATAAGATGACGATCCTTCATTTTTAAGCACCAAGTGACGTAGCGCTTTCTTCCTATACTTTCGTCTCTGTCTTTTTTTTCATCCCTTTTTTTTCCTCTCTCTCTCTTTCCCGGGTTCGGAAATAAGTCGTCCGACAAGAAGGGAAGAGAAGAGGAAACGTCTATGCTTGCTTAGCTGGCCGGTCAAGCATGGAGAAAGAGAGAGAAAGAAAGAGAAGAGATATAACTTTTGGATAATGACGTAAAGTCGAGTAGACGGTAAGAGAGAGATCGAGCGAAAAGAAAATTTTAAACGAGCCGTAAGAAAATTGACTGGTAGTATATTGGCTTTCTACACGAAGAATTTTTGATTCCATCTTTCTATCCGTCTGTGCTTAACGAGATAATCTTAAATATTACGCTTGAATTCTTATAAATATACATATCTTGAAATAAAAGCAGCTGAAGTACATTCATAACATTCCTTTAGATAATACTTTTAAATGTTATATCTATGTAGGATAACGATAATTACAGTGCAAATAACGAGAGAGAGAGAGAAAGTCGAGGAGAGAGTCTGCTAGGTTCAATAAAATACTGAAAACTAATGACGGAAAAGGAAGTCAAGTGGTAAAAGAGGTGAATTTTTGGTGCTGAGAGAAAATTCTTTAGACGACATTGGTAAACGATAATGTTGGAACGTTTTAAGATATAGATAGTAATCGGGAATGGTAGAGCAAGGTATTTAAAATCGAGGTTAAAGAGAAGGATATATATAAGGATGTGGAATGCTTGAGATGATCCTTTTACGGATATCCTGATGATGATCGTCCTCGTCGGGAAATATTGTAGGGAGATAGCGATTTTACGTGGTTTAAGTAGTAATAACGCGTTATGGTCAGACGGGAATTTTTTTTTTGTTTTAAAATGTGTAAAAATGTGGTAGCATTAACTAATAAATGATGTTTTTTATTTTTCCTGTTTGACCGTAATTAAGGTCGATTTGTAATAATCTGGCAAGATACGCAGTTAAAGATGTAAAGAGTATAGTTGTAAGAGTATAGTTGTGCAATGTGATTTTGGGGAAAGAAACAATGTGCACAGAAAAGAAAAGATATTAATTTTTTTTAAGATAATCTGGCATTGTTGATAATATTATTTACTTGTATTAATTTTTTGTTTACCTTTTTATAAAAAATATAAAAAAAAATATAAATAATAAAAATTTGATAAACAAAAAAAAATAGCATTGCAAAGCAAAGATTAAGTAATTAAAAGTTTAAAGACTATTACGGTAAGCTTACGAAAGAAGATACGATCCACCAATTCTTGTGTCGCTACATTAAATCCTTTAATCTGCTGCTTTAATATTTCAGCTATACGTACCTCCCTTTTTAAGCGATCTTTTAAATTAAACTTGCTTTACGTAAATTATATCAAAACAATTTTTTTTTCTTTTCTTACTTTAGGACAGATTTTGTAAGCTTTAGCTTGTAAACATTTTTTTCTTTTTGCTTTCTCAAAGAGAAAGCTTTGTAACGGTGAAAATTTTCGATTTGGTTTTTTTTGTATTTCTTGACGTTTTGAAAGTTCCTGAAC
>JAPYZE010004766.1:0-10107 GCA_030522805.1 Leptomastidea abnormis
AGTTATATGAGAAAAACTTAAGCATACAAAAAAAAAGAGTAAATAGCAAAAAATTTGATGATCCTTTAGAAAAAAAATAGTTTATTCATGTCGTCACATAAATTCTTTTTGAGTAAAAATAAAATAAGAAAAAAAAAAGGGAAAAAATTCATCTTCATCATCGTTCTTCTACCAATAGCACATGAACTTTACGATATTCTTAAACACAAGATAGCAAAATACTCATAGTCTTTCTAAAAAGCCTCTTTTTCAATCTTCCAGTTTTCGTTTAAAAAGGCGCTTGTACAACTTTCCTCTTTTGTAAAAGAAAAGGCTTGACAAAAAAAAAAAATTTCCCTTTAAAGTTAAAGTCTTGAAAAATCCATGTCCTCGAGTTAAGTTAAAAAAAAAGGAGATACATGTCTGTCCTATGTCTCCGTTATACGACCTTAGGATGATATCGCGAAAAAATCATCTTTGCGAAAAGGTGCCTTATCCCGATTACAGGGCTGATCGGCTTTCCATAATACATATATTCGTTTTTTTTTTTTTTCATGTTCACCTTTATATCAAGGGTATATATCATATCTCTCTCTTCTTATGATATGATTCGTCAAATTCACGTGTCTCATAAAATACAAGAAAATGAATCTGCCAAATATGTGTGTATATGAATCTCAGAGAAGTCTATAAAGGCTAAGTGAAAATCCCCTTGGATTTACGAAATTCACTATGGCTCTCTTTTCCCTTATGTACTCTGGATGTGAATTATAGCCTCTTCTTCGTTTATTTCTAAGGCCGATGAGAAAACACGCACACGTGAAGTATGGTATAATTTTGACGACACGCTTGTTTATACGCGCAATTTGATAAATTGAGACACGCAAGTAACCGTATAGAATTATTTAAATGTTTGAAGGGAATGTTAGATTCTGCGTTTGATTTACTAAAATTTTTTTTTTAGTCGGATACTTTAAGAGGCTTAAATTATGCTTATATTGAATATTTAAAAGAGATGCTTAAGTTTAGAGTAAGAATTTGTTATGACCTATATTGAATTTTTAAATTTGAAAAACTTTATAAGAAGTTTATGCTAGATTTTTCTTATTTTGAAAAAATTAAATGACTGCAAGAATTTATTTAAATTTTGAATACGGAACGTTAAAATTGAAATATGAATTGAGAATACGAGATTAATTTGGTAGGAGATATGGTACAAAGAAAAAAAAAATGTCTCAATTTACCAAACTGCAGGAGGGCTAAAACTCACGCTGGGATTATATTGCATGGTATAACTACATTTACGCGACGAATATAAAAAAAAAAAAAAAAATTAACTTGTAGTGTGTGACAAGCTGACATTAAAGTTGAACATTTCACTTCTCGCGATATTTTAAGCTTAATTCAAACGCGAATTTTTTTTTATTTATAGTATTGTTTTTGATCGTGTTTTATTGATTCGTTGCTTTTAACTGATGTTAAATGTATTATAGTAATACAAAGGCTAATTTATTTTTAAATTTTCAAATGAAGTATATAATTAATTATGTAATTACAAATTAATAATATTATAAATGATTGTAAATATTAGCTACTAATTGTTGTATTGATTAGATGTTTAATTCATACATATTGTACTATTTGACCGAATTTCAGTTATACGAGCCCTTATTTACCTGAGTTCAATTCAAACAAATTATTTTTCAATTACTAATGGTTTGACTGATAATGATTTCACAAATTACCTCAGTACACACAATTAAAATAAAAAATCTAAAATTTCGATGTTTTAAAAATAAATCATTAAACAAATAAAATTAAAATGTATCGATAATATACAAATTATTGTTTAAAAAAATTTTTTTAAATAATATGTATTGTCCACATTTTACTATTTTTGTTATGTATATATGTGTATACCTTGCTTTTCTAATACTGTGAACTTTTTAAATCATACATACGAGAAACACAAAAATATAATTTATTTTACGACAAAAAACAAATGACATTATTTTAAAGCTACCACAACTCTTTAGATTTATTTTTTTTTTTGTCATTTCTACGATAATGTGTATTTATTGAGAGGACAGTGCTATTGTTGTCAGTTTAATAGATTAACTTGCAAGTATTTTCATTTATAAAAAGCTTTTATTGCAAACTGAACAAATTAAAAAAAAAATCTATAAAATAGATTTATTTTTTTTATTTTTTTGATAAAATAATTTAAAACCATTTAGATTTTATTGTTGCTAACAAAAAAGAATGCTTTGCACTATTTTAACTTTAGATAATAGTATTACAGTACTTTTTCGATACCGTTAAAAAGACTTTAATTGAATTTGTTTTTGAAAAATTGAGTTTTCGACTATCGAAACAGTCGCAGCTAAATACTAATAAAATCAAAACTATTATTTAAAAAGAAAAAGTAAAAAGAAAAAAATTAAAATAAATAAAAGAGCACACATATAGCTTATTTTTAAATACTTTATAAAAGCGATTTTTTTTAATTTAAAAATAAATTATGACGTAAGTAGAACATCTATCTATTGATCGATTGAACAACAAAAGACACTATAAATAAAAGATAGGAGTAAAGAAACAGTTAATAGTTCGGTAATTTTATTTAATAGTTATTTTTACAGGATTCAAATGATAGATTTACAGCAATAAAAAATAAAAATACACCTTTTAATAAATTGTCAATATCTATCAATGAAAACATTCATTGAAAAAAAAAAATTTTAGTCTTCCTTTTGTTCAGCAAAATATTTTTCAATAAAAATTGAAAAAGTATTACGACTATCATGCCATTTTCAGAATCTAGGACTTTAAAAAGACCGATTTTATTTTTCCTGTCGTGAAAGTACGTGACTTATTACGTCCACTCTTCCAGCACCAGTTTCTGTGATATTTTCTTTTTTTTTATTCGTATTATATTTTGTATTTATTTTACAACTATACATTCGTCGTACATCATAAAGATCTGGCAAGATGATATATTTCAAGGCTTTGTATAAGTACATGTACATTGATACACTCATATGATAATATTCATATGATTTGTTTATTCTTTAATTTGTGTGTATTCCTAATTTTTGTGCATGAAAATCTCATTAAAGTTTTGACGCTTATGACGTAATTTATTTGTTTTTCTTTTTTGTTGTATAGGATTGCTGTTTTTCTCTCACTCTATCATATTTCTCTTTCACATTTAAACTATGTATTTTTTTTATTTAATAAAATTTGCTCATTTTGACAATAAGAGTAATATCAATTTTTAAACTCAAATTATAAAAAAAAATTTAGTGCATACCAGGCACTAAGTTAATTTCATTCAGACGATAGTTTATATATTCTTTTTGAATAATTTAAAATTTTCAATCGATATTAAAACAAAATCAGTATATTTTGAGATATTGATTTTTAATAATTTAAAAATTGAATTTTAAAAATATTTAATGCTAATATTAAAAAAGTTCTGTTAAAAAAGGAATATATAAACTTGTAAAAAAATAAAAAAATATATAAAATGAATTTAAAAACATCATTAAAATTTTGATCATTTTCATAATTTTTTTGTTTGTTTTTTTTTTAATTAAAAAATATTCACGAATCCATTAAAACTAAAGCATGAATTAACGTTGTGCAATAATTAATCTTTCGTTAATTTAAATTCGATATAACGAAAGCAAAATATTCCGGCAGATCGTTACGCATATTCATCAACAAAATTTATTGCTTTGATACATATCATTTTCTATAATTAATCACTATTTTTTTATTCGTTATTTTGATAATATCTTTTTAATAAAAGTAATCATATATCACTACAAGAAAAAAAAATAAATAAATAAACGCGTAATAACGATTTGCCGGAGATTAAATAAAAAACTCACCAAAAATCCAAAAAAAAGTCTCATAAAACAGTATAATCGATCTAATCGCATAATATAATCTGATGGGTCGTAGCATGTGACATGAACGTACACAAACGATGCGAGCCGAGTGTACCAAATCTCTGCGGATGCGATCACACGGAAAGACGCGGCCGCATAGAGGTCAACATTTCAGTATCCGGAAACAAGATGGCAGTCGAAAGTAAAGTATCTCTATATATTTAAATGTTTTATTATTATTTATTTTCATTTCGATTTATATTAAGAATTACGTATTATAAAATATAGAATTTTATTATTGTTATTATTGTATTGTACAATTTTCATTTTTCATGTGCAATAAAGTGTAAAAGCTTTATTTTATTCGCTAAAAATTCTTTTCTTACAAGAGAAAACAAAAAGTTACAAAAAGATTTTATACAGCTTTATAAAACTTTTAAGAATCCGCGTCTTTTATAATAAAGATTCTTATTATATTTTAATGAAAAATAAAAGAAAAGAAAAGAAAAAAAACAAGTATTAAAATGAAAAATTTTGTATTTAACTTTGTAAAAAAATTTTAAAATTTTCAATTACAGTAATACAAGGAAAAAATTTAATTCCAATGGATCCAAACGGCTTATCGGACCCCTACGTCAAATTGAAATTGATCCCAGACGGGGAGAACATAAAAAAGAAAACGAAGACAATCAAGTCATCTCTAAATCCAGAATGGAACGAGACCATCATGGTGTAAGTACCAATTACACTAGCTCTATACAGCTATCTCACACAGCTTGATAAAAAAAAAAATATCAAGCTTTCTTTTTAAAAACATCAACTACGTTATTTAATTTTTTTACAAAAAAAAAGCGACCTGAAACCCGACGACAAGGACAGGCGACTATTACTAGAAGTTTGGGATTGGGATCGTACATCTCGCAACGATTTCATGGGTTCATTATCATTTGGTATATCCGAATTGATGAAAGCACCAGCAAAAGGATGGTTCAAATTGTTAACTCAAGAGGAAGGAGAATTTTACAATGTGCCAGTTGCCGAAGAAGGAGTCGATCTTTCCGAATTAAAAACGAAAGCGAGGGTACGGTCGGTACGTCCCTGCTAGATGCTTTTGCCTAGCTTTTTTTATATTTTACATCCTTTATTGTAGATGTAGATTAATAGATGGCTAGATTATAAATGAAACAGTAAAACTCCTGTATTTTATAATGGATATTTATTTTTATTTTGTTTTTGTTGAGTAATATGCTTTTTTGCAATTTTTTTTTTAATTTATACAGGTTGACTGGAAGAAGAAAATGATCATTTTAATGATCATTTATATTTGTAATTTTAAAAATTGTAAAAAAAATTTATGAGTATTAACGTAGATCTTGTAAATAAGTTACTTTATTTTTATAATTTTTATTTTTAAAAATGAACTTTTTTTCTTATGGTATTTTGTATGAAGTAATGTAAATAATTAGTGTAAAAAATGCGTATATTGTACGTTAAATAATAATAATGAAAATAATAAAATTATCGTAAAATAAACTACAATTTTTTTTTGGGTAACTTTACAGAAATCAGCTTCAGTTGTAAAGAAAGAACCAACACGACAAGACAAAGAAGTACCACACAACATGGGAAAAAGCGATCTTATTCGTGCATCAGATTTCAATTTCTTACAGGTCCTCGGCAAGGGCAGTTTTGGCAAGGTGAATATATATAATTCAATGATAAAAAAATATAAATATTTTACATGATTTTTAATTCGATCATTTCCACTTATTTTTCAATTAAAGGTACTACTTGCCGAAAGAAAAGGTACAGACGAGCTTTATGCTATCAAAATTTTAAAGAAGGACATTATTATTCAAGATGACGATATCGAATGTACAATGGTTGAGAAACGTGTGTTGGCGTTGTCACATAAGCCACCATTTCTTGTTAGGCTTCACTCTTGCTTCCAGACTATGGTAAATCGAATAAAAATTAATGCTAATACGAAATATATCAATATATTTTCTTTTTATCATTTCATGAAATTTTTAAGTAAATAAAAATTTTAATACTGAATTTAAAATTGTATTCCATTAAAAAATTTAAATAAAATAAAAATTTAATAAAATATAAATAATTGTGAGATAATTAAGAAAAAGTGAGAAGAAAATTATAATGCTCGTGTGTGTATTATCTCGTAGGATCGACTATTCTTTGTCATGGAATACGTGAACGGTGGCGATCTAATGTTTCAAATCCAGCAATGCGGAAAGTTCAAGGAGCCCGTAGCAGTGTAAGTACATAAAATAGGCTTGCTGCTTTCTATTGGCTTCTCTCTTTCTTTTACCACACATACATATATAACTTACTATTTTTTAATTCTCTCGATGCTTCTCTCGCGTATGCTCGCTATTTTATTTCAATTATATATTTTTTTTTCTGTCATATCACTTGATATTTTTTTTGATCGATCAACTGTAGACATATACATACGATTTATCGTTCTGAACATAAAATTTCATTTGGACGAGTCCAAAATTAAATTTTCAATTTTATTAATCTATCATTATATAATATAACAAAATAAGAGACAATTTTATCATATATTAATATACGTAAAATTTCCAAATAATACATTAATATTTGATGGATATCCTCGGCCTCCAATCAACATTCAAAAATAATAAAAATAAAGAAATCAATCATCCAACATTTTACATATCATATATCATATTACAAATTGAATTTACGCTTATAAAATAAATAAATAAATAAATTTAAAATCTCAATAAATCAATCAATCAATAAAAAACCATACCATATGTATAAAACCTACATTTTTTTTTCTTCTCTCTTTTTAAATATCCATAGATTTTACTCAGCCGAGATAGCAATAGGTTTGTTCTATCTACATTCACGAGGCGTAATCTATCGTGACCTGAAACTCGACAACGTAATGCTTGATCAAGATGGACATATCAAGATTGCTGATTTTGGTATGTGCAAGGAGGGTATCACAGGTGACAGAACGACCAAGACCTTCTGTGGTACGCCGGATTATATTGCACCCGAGGTAGGTTTGATTATTGATAGATTATCTTATGGATATATATAGATGTATAGATTGATGATGTGTGTTTGGGTCATGGTTATATTGTGCTACTGGTAGCTTTGACGTTGATGTAAAGGTGAGGGTGATTCTCTATATGTTCAAAGGTAGATTTAATTGATGACGTTTTGAAGTGTCTTTGATTATAGGATGTGGAATCCTTTTTTTTAGTGTGATTGAAAGGTAGTGGTAATGGACGATGTTGAAAGAGCGTATCTTTAAATATCAATTTTTTTTTTAAGAAAAAGTCTTAAATAAAATTTGACATGAAAAACGTACCTATAAAACTTAATTAAATTAATGCTAATTTTATTATCAAGCAAAAAAAAAACTAAATTAAAAAAAAATATTTAAAATATGAAAAAAAACAATAATCTAATTTGCATATTAATATTAACAGATAATTTTATACCAACCATATGGTAAATCCGTCGACTGGTGGGCTTACGGAGTATTACTATATGAAATGTTAGTCGGCCAACCACCTTTTGATGGTGAAGACGAGGAAGAACTTTTTGCTGCTATTACCGACCAAAACATCAGCTATCCCAAGAGTCTATCCAAGGAATCCAAAGAAGCGTGCAAAGGGGTAAGTCTACCGTATAAACCTATACCTTTAACTATTCACGAGATTTTTTTTTTCTTCTCTCTATTTTGACACAATTTTGAAGCGTCTTGGTAAAATTTGATTTTATGACTTTAAGATAATAAAATTATGGGTAAATAAGGATTCTCATTGAAGTTTGTTAAATTAAATAAAAAAAAAAAAGAAAAATAAAGTTCATCTTTTTTAATTTGTCCAGAGCATTTTTTATCCGTGAATAAATTTAATGAATAATAAAGTTCCTCTGGGAAATACGTGAGTTTTAAGTAGAAAAAATCGTGTATAGTCAGACTTTGACAAATAACACACAAGCGTGTGTGTAAATAACAAACTTGATTTGTCAAGCCAATCACACAAAATTTCTAGGAAGCTCACAAATTCAATGTTTTCTCTTTTGTTTTTAACAAGTCTTGTGTTAACTCATCCGAATAATAAAAAAATTTAATAAGTCAAGCTTTATTTTTGCAAAAAAAAAAAAATACTTGAATCGAATCTCATTTAAAATCTCGATTTTTTGATTCACCCACTCTGATTTGTTTTTTTATTTTTATCTGATTTCTTAGAAATTACCGACCTACGTAACCCAGAATAAATATAGACTTTTCCAACGCGTAATTGTTTATCTATTTAACTTGTAGTTCCTCACGAAGAATCCAACCAAAAGACTGGGCTGTGGCTCACGTGGCGAGGATGACGTTCGTAATCACACGTTCTTCCGACGCATAGATTGGGATAAACTTGAAAATCGAGAAGTTCAACCACCATTCAAGCCGAAAATCGTAAATATTTTTAACATTTTCTTTTGTATTGCGTATGAAATGATATTTGACTAACAAAATAAAAATATATCATTATAGAAACACCGAAGAGACGTATGCAATTTCGACAAGCAATTTACGTCAGAGAAAACGGATCTCACACCAACGGACAAGCTATTCATGATGAATCTAGATCAGACAGAATTCATGGGCTTCTCCTTCCTAAATCCCGAATACGTTCAATTCATATAAACAAGAAAAAAAAAGAAGAACACCGACGACGAAGCAACGAGATATATATTTTATCGTTGAAGACCAAAATATACTTCTACTACTTCTTCATCGCCAAGCAAACATAAGCAAATTCAAGCTAAACATACTATTAAGAAAAAAAAACAAAAAAAAGACAAAAAAAATGAAATCTCGAATCTCATGTGCGAACTCGTTACGTCGCCATACTCTTTCTCTCTCTCTCTCTCTTCCTTTTTTTCTATCACTCGATCTGCTTTTTATCAACCGTATATATCTAAGCTTTCTCACCTCCTCTTGCCTCGTTTCTTAGTCCAAACTAAAGAAAAAAAAAAACAACATCAACAACATTATAAACATTTTCCTAAAGCGTCTTTTCATATCCTTAACGCCCTTGCGTTTCTCTCTGTACGCAAAGAAAAGAGCCGTGGAATAATGTATGTGTCTGTGCGCGCTGCTATAAAAGGGACGATGAAACTTTGCGGTCTGTTTCTGAACTCTTGCCTCGTGATATATATTATTTGCTGGTTGATGGCAAATTAGAGAATGAAAAAAAAAAAATAAATAAAAAGAAACATTGAAGGAGAGAACGAGTTAATATTAAAGTGAGAGAAAAAGAGAGAGAGAGAGAGAGAGAAAAAAAAGATAAAGGACATATTAGGCAAGAGAATATAATATATATACAAATATAGATACGTGAATTCTATCCGAATTTTAATCGACATAAATGATTATTATGTATAGGGAGATTATATATGGCGCCGAGCGCGATCTATCTCTTATATTCTTCTCTCGTTCCGACTCATTACTCGAGAATTTTTCTTACTAGTAAGGATATTTTTTTTTTTTTCAATGTAATTAAGGAGATTATTGTATATCTTAAGCAGAGTAGATTACGATCGTAAAACAAAAAATTATATATATCGTGATTATCGCGCGGCATTAAAAAAAAATTATCGCGCGGGTCGCGTTTAAGTAACAACATTTTAATCGTATAGTGATGGTGATGATGATAATGATGATGATGATGATGATGATAAATGATAAAACTCTTGTAATTAATTAAGTGTAGATATATAAAACGAGAAATATTCACGTGCGAGAATCTCAACGGCGTCAGAGACGAAATCGCAATGAGTTTTCGTCTTTGCGTTAATTTGGCAGATAAAACAAAATAAAAATTAAAAAAAAAGAAAACTTTCAACTTTAATTACACCCTTGGCAAAGTAAAAAATAAAAATTAATCGAGAGCAATTAAATCGTAATTGTCTTGATTATTTTATTTCATCTCTTTTAGCGACAACAGTGATTTTAAGATATAAATTTTAACTGAGAATTGTAAACGGTTATTGGACGTTTCACGTCAGATTGTTAGAATATAAAATATATTATAAGCGTGGCTTCAAAAACAACTTGGCAATTATATCGATACATATAAAAATCGGTCTTCGTTTTATTGCGCATAATACATATATAATACGTGAAATATATGCATTTACTTCAGTAGCCTCTACTGTCGCCTTCCAGATT
>JAPYZE010004767.1:0-10106 GCA_030522805.1 Leptomastidea abnormis
AAAAAAAAAAAAAAAAAAAAAAAAAAAAAAAAAAAAAAAAAAAAAAAAAAGACATATATATTCTTGTCGTTTAATTTCAAATTGTTAATTTTTTTAAATATTTATTTTACTATTTTTTAGTATCCAATTTTTGATTTGTTATCAGATATTACATAAATAGTCTTGGTATTAAAATGTTTTAAAAAATAAAATAAAATTTTCTTTTACGAGCAGCTAGCATTCATGCTTTTCGCGCCAGCCGTAGTTAGTGCACTGGCTGTTTTTTTGATCTGCCCAACAACACTGGGATGGTCACTTGAGCAGCTGAAACCAGTCATGAAAAGCTTTTCACTCATTATTGTACAGAAATTGGGCTTGTCACCCGATGTTATGCTGGATTGACATATTTTTGAATTCCCGTCCTTGTCAAGTTTGTAATGAAATTGTTTCCTTCGTTGTTTCTACTAGATTGTAAATTTTTATTTCGTACTACCCAATAAACGTTAATTATTTTAAAAATTATTAAAAATAATTATTTTTTTTTTAATTTATTTAAAAAAATATAAAAACCAAGATTTTTTTTAAATTCAATGATTTAAAAAGAAAATAAAATATAACATAAGAATAAATAAAAAAATAAAAAGAAAAATCAAATAATCAAGATTTTAGGGAGCTACTGACAAAACAAAACAATTTTATTTTTCCTCTTTTTTTTCTTTTTTTTTTCTCTATAATTGGTCAGTTTTCGTGATATGCACATTTATCACGTTGAATACAAGTAAAATTTATTTTAGACTTCTTACATAAAATAATATCAATTCACATGTACACATGCTGTATTTACAATTTATTTACAGAAATATATTCTATTTTATAATACACCATTCAAAACTTCGCTTATCGTAATTATTTTATTTTTTTTTTTTTACATTTAAAATTTTGTATAGTAGATATTCGAAACTTTATATGTGAATTATATAATTAAAGGGATGTTTTATATCACGAGCATATATGCCTTATAATAATTGTATATAAATGTAGCCATAATAAATCAGAGTAGTACTGATTGATTCGTTTACGTCATATATACTTTTTAGTGCCTTTAAATTTCCATAATATTTAGTACCTTTTTTTTTTAATTGTTTCGTAAACGAAGTAATTTAAAGAAGTAAATTTATTTCGATTTGTCACCTGCAAATACCTCATTAAATCAGTTACTTGCAAACTTTTTTTTAAATGCTTCGCAAAAAAGACACAGTTTATAATATTTTGATGTCTTCGTTATCGTACACACGACACTTGATTTATTTCTTTCAAAATCTCAACAAACGATGTGTATACTTATTTAATTTGAAATTCTAAATTTAGATGAAATTATCATCTCTATCATTGTGTACATCCCTTTAGTTATTTAATATTCCATTTTTATTTACTAAATTCTTATTTAACTTACGATAAACGTTGAATTAATCATTTTTTAATTAATAATAATTAGGAATACTTGATGTCATGGAACATTGTCATATGTATAGAAGTTTTGTTTCGATTCGAGACGCTGCTTTAATATAATATCAAGTTTTGGAAAAATACTTTAAAAGTTTTCTTTTCAAAATTTTGCAATATTCTAAAAGCGAGTTTAAAATTTTTTTTTTTGTTGAAACTAAGAGATTATTGACAAATACATCCATTATACGTAAATACTTGGCAAATATCACAATACATAAATATGAATATTTGTCATGTGCTATTCTTAGAATAAACAAAATTTTATATTAAAGAAGATATTTTTTATTATTAGATAAAATTAATTTTAGTTTTTTAGTACCACGAAGAGTAATTAACTCAGTAGGTAATAAAAAAATAAAAAATTTAGAATGAAATTGATCTACGTTACATTATAAAAGTATAAATTTGTAAAATTTTCTATCAATTTTTACGAAGACAAACTTTTTATCAATCACAAAAAAATAATTAATAAGGAACATTACAAAATTTTGAAAATATATTTTTAGCTACCGTTTTTTGTTTTCTTTTCTTGTCTTTGTAATATTTGCTTTTTTTTGGAAACTATTTTTTTTTTTTGTTATTGGTGTTTTTACATGTGGTATCCATTTATTTGCTCGATCGATTTTATACAAAACATTGCAATATATATAATATATATTTTAAAATTATTCGATTCTTACGTTAAGTTTTTTTTATTTTGTTTATTTTTAAAATCGTTTTAAACAGTCACCTCTTCGGAAAATCTGGATTTATCATCAAGATTAATAACAATAGCATGAGTCCTAGCGTGGCCGGATTTACTTCTGTTTCGGTCTTTGTCCTTGTCCTTGTCTTTACTTTGTTCTTCTGACTCTTTAGCCACAACCGATTTAGGAAGATCTCCCGCCGTATTATCACCTTTTTCACCTTCGTCAACTTTTTTGTCCACATCCTCACCGTTTCCTTTATCCTTTTTCTTCTCTTTTTTCGTTTCTACGTCTGTTTCGCTTCCTTTCTTTTCTGTATCTTTAACACTAGTTTCTTGACCATTGTGCGAATGATCGGGACCTTTCAAGTCTTCAACTTTTTTTCTAAAAATTTATTTCAATGAGTATTTTAATAATGATAATATTATTATTATTATTATATGTAATAATATACAATACCTGATTGATGTGGACGGATCACTTTTCGCTTCGTTACCATGCAAAGTCCAAGATATGGCATGAACAGCAGAAATTTGTACTTCTGCACGATTTGCTGCCTCCTGCATCGCTATGATTTTTTCAACCAATTGCCGATTACCCAAACGTATGTTTTTTTCCTTAAGCATTTCCAATTGAGTACACAATCTTCGAAATTCCTCCTGAACAAAAAAAAATATAATATTAGCATAATAAAATTGCAAGTTTTTAAAAAAGGTAAAAATAAATTTCAGAATATTACCGTCATTCCGTCACTGTCTTCTGTTAAATTTGCTTGATGCAGTGATATTGAATTTGTTTGGTTGCTGGTAGCAGGTGCTCGACTTGTTTTTCCCAAAAATTTACTAGTTGTACCAGTAAGTTTTCCGTTCAAATCGTCTTTACCTCCACCACGGAACACAACGTAGGCCTTTAATAAAAATTAAATTGATTAAAAATATATTATAGGTAGGTATATTTTCCAAATTTATTTATTTCATAATTATTTTTTTAATTATTTACCTTACTTCCGAATATAAGGGCGAGTAGTAGAGTTACGGTTAGTTGGGTATGGCAAAAAAATATAATGTATAGTAAATCAGGATTTGCAGAAGACTGCAAAAAAAACCTAGAATAAAAAAAAATGAACAAAATGATTAATTGTTTATTTGTTTAAATATTTTTTTTCTTGTAAATAATAGTAAAATTATAGCTTACATTGAAACGTTTAAAAATACTGATAGAAGAAATTCATTGTAAATCGCCATTGATATAAAACGACTTTCGTTAAATTCCGAAGGCGCTTTTCTCACAACTATGCATAATCTTATGCCCCAGCATAAAAACATTACTTCTACTGCAAATTAAATTTTTTTTTTTTTTTAAATTATAAATTTGTATAATTTTATATAAAAATTTCATTTTAAAATTATTATAAAACATAAAATTTAATATTCAAAATAAAAAAAAAATTGTTACAAAAAATGTAAGTAAGAGAGCTTACACGTAGTAAAACTGTGATCCCACCAATCAGTTTGACACAGATAAGCTTTAAGATCATCAGCTGTACGAGCTACAATAACTACGGGTGGTGCGACTAAAGTACGGATTCCCAGTAATGTACTGAATATTGTAACAATAACGCCAAGTCGTTTCAGTAAATTCATATCTGTTATCTTGATAGCCTTAGCTGAGCGCACACGAAATATCACAGATATTCTGCAAAACATAAATCAATGTGTACCTATTATTTCTCACGTTTTCAATTTTAAAGTGAAATTTTCTTTATTCAAAAGCTTTACACTGCATTAAAAAAAAAAAAAAAAAAGAAGAAAATTTATTGCGCCTAGGAATACTATTTTTACTTATATATCGAATATGACAAGAAATCTTTTTATCTATTTCATTAATCAAAAAATTTTTTAAGCCTCAATTAAATTGCAACTTTTATACTGATAGAAAAATATCGGGATATCGAATAAATGTTTATTTCTGGTGTTCTCGTGAAATATTTATTTTTACCAACTAAATGAAAATTAAAACAGGTATTACTTTTTTTGTACACAAAACATAAAGTAAATAATACTATTTTTTTAGTTTTTATTACTTATTGAAAAATAAATATAATTCATTTTTTTTATTTAAAAGATTCCAAGTAAATAAATACTATTTGTTTTTAATTCAAAAATGTACCACAAGAACACAAAAAAAAAATGTTTATTCAAAATTGCAAAATTTTATTTTCAATTTACAAAACAATATTTACCTCCATGTTTTTAACATTAGTGCACCATACGTTAATGAAAAACCTATTTCTCTTAGCCACACACGCACTGTGCACGTTACAACATTTGGTTGAGGATACATTACTATAGTCTGAAAATTTTTTATATTTATTAATAATTTTATTTTTTTTTTTTTATTATATCTATCAAATTAATTAATTTTATTATATTTGAAAAATACAATACTTTTTAAAATAACTTGACGATTTCAAGTACTATGCCTATATTCGAGTTTATTATTACGTTGAAATCGATATAAATGTACATTATTATTATTATTATTTCGCACCGTATAATTTTAGTTTTGAAACTGCAATTTCTGACATATTTACGAGAATTCGTAACATAAAGAGAGAAACACACATACTACATAAATTATACCGATAACAAATGCAAATTGAAACTGAATAAAGCATATTGTGTTGTACGTATGAATGTATTATTGAAATGAAATATTTGTATTTTTTTTTTTATTAAATAAGAAAATGTACGTTATATGAGTTTGCAAATAATGTTAAATATTCACGTCAAACAAACAAATAAACGTATAATAATTGTGTATTCTCAAAATTTTATTATAAAAGCATGAAAATGGACAGATGGTGATAAATTATATTTTGAGTATAACATATATAAAATAATTGTATTTAACTTACAGTGCAATAAATAAAAAATGCTCCGAGAACGATTACGCGCAATAGAACTGGGCTTGCAGCTCGGACAACCTGTAAAAAGGAAAAAAAAAGAAACAAAACAAAATACAAGTTTATTTTTATGTTTGTTAAAGGAAAAAATAAAATGCATTGAAATTATAAAATCACGATAATATTACCTTAACGTTGCCGTATTTCCATGTAAAAAACACGACAATAGGTAGGCATGCTATGACACAACATTCTAATGCAAGAATAATTGTTCTCATAAGCCAATTTAGCGTAACGACGCAAGGAGAATCATCCTCGCATGAATCACAACCTTCGGCGCAAGGTAAACATTCGAAAATTCCTTTTTTCGAATACTGACTTTCTTTTGCCTGCAGGTGAACAAAAAAAAAATAATAATAATTATAAGAAAAGTTTATTTTCATAATTTCATTTTTAAGAATTGATTGGTGCTTATTTTATTAAAAAAAAAAAAAGTAGAATAAGAGTCTTACGAGTATAAGTTTTTCGTATTCTTCTTCAACAACAGTTCCATTATAATAACGATTAGAAGACTTAGTGTCAGGATAATAGAAGCCTCGTTTACAAACACACCTATAGCTTCCTCTACGAAATCCCAAACCGGGAATGGCGACACACTAAAAAATTTATGTATTTTAAAAAACTTTGCTGTGCTTAGCAAAGCTAATAAATAAACTTGTATGTTAAAACTGAGAACAATACTTTTGTTAAATATTAAATAAACATTTATTTCTATTGTTTCATTAAGAAATTAATTTCGATCAACTAATAAATAATTAAAAGCAAAAAATATTACTTTTCAATAATTATTTTCTTAATTATAATGAATATGCTGCATAAAAACTCGACGTTAATATACTTATTTAATATATCTCGATAATTAGCTTTCAGTGCAGGATTTTTTTTTCTTTTAATATAAGCGTCAAAAGTAAAAAATCGTAAAAATAAAACCTGGCAACGTACATATACAACAACGATGTTCATAAAATTAAATAACAAAGTACATAAAGCATATAGCAAATACTACATTCATACTTTTTATAATATATACGTAATGTACGCAAATGTTTTTAATGAGTTATTATTAGCTTTACATTACCTAATTAAAGTTTGTTTTTATCAAAGACTCGTTATTAAAAAGTAAATAAAACATATATAATTAAAAAAAAAAAGTATGTGTATTCATACCTCTGTCGTTCGTTTTTTACATTTATCACTAGCTGCAAATATATTTAGTTGAACAGATCCAGGAGGCAGTGGACATTGATCGATATCTACCCTACGTAAATCAATATCGATACCGCTAGTACCTCTGTAAATATATATATATATTTTTTTATATAAATATAGATACAATAAAAAGTTTAGCAAAAAATAGACATCAGCTTTTTTACTATACATGTATACTTCTTGATACGATATATCATTAATTTATACTCGTGTTGACTTTCGACATCCAAAAAAAGAAAAAAATAAAAGAAAGAAAAATAAATGTTCTTATAAAAGATTCTTTTCTCTGATACATAAATAAGAGTCGATAGCTAATTGAACGATATAAATAAAACAAATGTATACATATTCGAATATCGTTTAATATATATTTGTTTGTTTGATTTGTATACAAAAGAGGGTACAAAAAAGGAAAAAAAAAATTATAGTATAAGGGCTTACTTGAAGTAGTACGTATCATTAACATAGCCAAAGAACGGGACCGTATAAGTCAACATCCATATGTTGCCGCCCCCGCAATCATAATACGGCTTCGACCATCTACCGTCCTCGTATCTGACCGTTAATATTTCATCTTCGATCCGTTTTGTGTGGCTGCTTTCATTGTGCGTGTACGTATGATAGCCTGTGTTTAATATTTGTTATTTACATGATTATCAAATTTCATTAATATATTATATATTTTATGTACATATGTTATAATATCTTTTTGATAAAAATATGATTGATTTTAGATATACATGCGTATGTCAGTAATATATTGCTATGATAATGATTGTAGATTTGTAATTTTGATTAAAAGTTTGTTCAGTTATTTATATATCAATCGATCATCAACTTTCTTGATAAAATAATGTATACGATTATAGATTTATTGACTTGTTTGACATATCTTAACGTATACCTATCAATTATAATTTTGGACTTTAGAAATCAATGCAAGTTCTATTACGTTTATTTTAATTTAAACTTTTTTTTTGAGTTATAATTAAAAAAGCTTAAATTGTCTCTCATGAAATGATTTTTATATTAATCTTTAAACAGCTATGGAAGTATTGAAAAAGTAATTTATACAAAATAAATATTATTTTTTCATTAAACTTACTTTATTAAAACTTTTTACTTCAATTAAATTTAAAAATGTATTATCAATTTTAACTTTATAGAAACGTCATTTTCTTTTTTCAATCAAGTGTTTTTTTTTTATTTATAAATACGGTATCTACGTTGGTTTTACAATAAACCGTTGATATTTTAGCTCTTTTTTTAATTTACTAATACAATATATTGCACATATTGAAAGTTTCCTGGAATTTTATTAATTAAACGAGTGAAAAATATTAATTTTGAAAAGGTTACAATACAGCTTATAGTTTAATTTTAAACGTCATTTATCGTCAAACTTTATTAAAAGTTATGATTTATCGAAAAATAATATTTGTTAATTAAATAAATCTACTAATGAAACCTTTGATTTATTATACAATTTCAATTCGCAAAATTTATAATTAATTAAACATAAATTCATCGAAACTAAATAAATTCAATGCAATTGTTATATACCGCTAAAACATTATTTTAAACCTAATTAAAATAAATGATATATTAATCGTAAAAAAAATAATATATTTTCTTAATCATTTTTATAAAATTTCATTAATATTAATACTATTATTACAAGCATAATTTTTTTTTCTTTAACGTCATAACGTCCTCATAAAATAAAGCATCTCGTGTATGTGTGATAGAAGAAAATAAAAAAAAAAAAGTGCTACACACTACAAATTGAAAAATTATTTTCAAGGGTGTGTTACTCGGATTACGCTTGAGGATAGTAATCATTTAAAGCAATTTAGCTGGAACAAAAAAGAAGAAAAGAAAAAAAAGAAAAGAAAAGAATAAGCGAGTTTATAACGAAGGTATCGTGTAAAAGTGGCGAACAAAGAATGCAAATTTAGTAACACAATGTCATTTACATATATATATGTGTACACGTACATAAGCTTATGTATATTATGTGTATGTATATATAGGTACAATGTAAGAGCCTTAAATGTAGGTACATATACAAGCTCGTAACACTTTAGAGAGTTACTCTTCTATATAGGTATGTAGGATAGTCAAAGCGGTAGCGATAAAAACTATTGTCCCTATACGGCTACATAACAAGTAAAAAAACGAAGAAGAATAAATAAAAAAATAACAGAATATAGTAATATGAAATAAAAATAAAAAAAAAGAAATGATAAAATAATAACTGACCGTATAAATATATATATGTATATAAAAATACATTTATTGATTTTTCTTAAAAAGGTACAGATATATAACAGAGAAAGAGAAAAAGAGCGAGAGTATAAGAGAACAGGACACGATAGATATATGTATATATATACACACATAAAACCGAGAGAGAAAGAGAGAGAGAGAGAGAGAGAGAGAGAGTATAGCGTAAACCAAGCGAGGAAATGGGAAAGCAGGAGGGAAAGAGCAAAAGTTAGAGAGCGAGCAATGTATATATAGTTATATAGCTATAATAGGAAGGGTAAAGCCAGAGTTGGAGCAAATATGAGAAGAGACAAAGGCAGAGAGAGAGAGAGAGAGAGAGAGAGAGAGAGAGAGAAAGAGAGAGAGAGAGAGAGAGTTGACTCTCACTGAAAACAAAGAGGGTAAATCACATCGATCCCTCTCTCTCTCTCTACCCTCCTTTACCATCCTTCTTTCTTTCATCCCCCTTTTTTCCGTTATGGCATAAAAAGAGAATGATAGAAAGAGTATAATGTTACATAGCACATATGATATATATAGAAAAAAAAAGTCGCATGTATGCTTTGATCTATAGGTATGCCAATGTTCTCGACTGTTGCAAAAAAAAAAGAAAAAAAAAGAAAAAGAAAAAAGCTCAGTACGACAGCAGGGCAGTGATTGCGTAAGGGAGTGAGAAAAAGAGGATGAAGGGAGGGATATGAAAGGGTTGTAAAGCTGGGGCGTCTCTACTATATACTATATACTGCTGCAAGCACAAGCACAAGCAGTAGCAGCATCAAGTATACATATCGTATGTACATTATCAGCTGCAGCAAAAGGCAAATATAAGCATTATAGATATAGCTTGTATGTATAGGTATAGGTATATAGAGTACAAAAGGGGGTAGTTGATCGAGCTTGCGGATAAATATATATCTATGTAGCGTACAACATGTATATATATTTATATATATATTATTTGTTATTCATTTACCCCGACTAAATTGTTGCTGATCGTAATTGGCAATTCTTCTCTCAGCATTTTTCCTAGCTATGTAAAACCATTCGCTGCTATTGCTCAAATACTTGTACTCAACAGCCAAATCCTTAACAAGCACACCATCGTCATTTTGTAATCTATGCGCGAAAGGACAATAAAGCCATCTATCCTTGTATTGCAATTTATCATAACAATTGCCAGCCGCGAATATGTCCTCGTCGAATTCAACCATCGACAATACACTTGCGTGTAACAAATATTCCGAGCCACTCATAACGTCGGGCGCGTATTTCCATAAACGCGTGAGCATGTTAGCGCGATTAACAGCTAGATTAGCTTCCAGACGAAAACGTTCTTGTGCGTACTGATCGACAACGCCCTCGCCTAAATTTAAATCTGTGCCAGCTGTACAATTTTCACCGAGTAAATGCTGATTCTCAATTATACGTAAGAAACGTGTTACTATGTCGACCTGGCCATTACTTCCGGGTTCCGGGCCTCCTCCCAATCCATC
>JAPYZE010004768.1:0-21284 GCA_030522805.1 Leptomastidea abnormis
TACCTCTTTTCCTACCTTCTATATTAATTTTGGCTTTAAAATTCCTAGAATCTACTGTTTAAGCATACAAGCCTCATTATTATTATTCAAAAATAAAATAAAATTTTAAAAAATCTAATTAAAATTTCAGATCCATCTCCCACCTCTTATACTGGCACTATACCATTGCATCAAATACTATTTCGACAGCTTCTGCATCGTGTCTTATAAAGCGTTTTTCCGTCGGTTTACATGTCTACCGGATATTATAATGTTCTCTCTCACTTTCTATATGTTAGCCAAAGCACTTCAGTCTTTCTTGAGCAAGTCTTGCTTATCCCTTCTCTTTACTGCCACGGCATAAAGATAACAAACAGTACAGTTTTGGGCTTACCCTGCATATTTGATTTTTTTTTTTTATCCCTCGGATTCTAATCTCAATAACCCAGTTTTCTGAATGCGATTTGTTTGTGTATGAGGTACTGATCATTTAGTGGTTTAGAAAAGATGAATAGTTTGCTGATTTTGTGGATGTAATGTTGTTTTGAGGATGACCTTTATTAAATTATTACTTTTATTTTTAACAATTAAAAAAAGCAAAATTGATTGTAAAGTAGGTTGAGTGAACAAGTATTTTAAATTAATAAATTACACTGTTAAAAATATTTTATAAAAATGATTGTACAGAAAAATTTAAGGTAACAAAAAAGTTATTAATAATATAATTTTCTTTTAACAAAAAAAAACTTCAATTGACAAAAAAGCTCGTTGAGCTGTACCTTACCAATAGTATTGGTAACAGTAACAAAAAAGAAAAGGTATACTACCGACAAAAAAAAGGAATAAGCCAGAGACATAGACAGAAAGAGTTTGAGCTCGAACACCAAAGGCAAAAAAAAAAAAATCGAGAAAGATATACCCTGACGGTCGGATAAAAAGAAAGAAAAAGAGTCGGTTATAAGGGACGCGGAGTTAAAAAAATTCCAGGCGTGAAAAAGTGAGCACCAGCATAAACTCTCTGGCATCTCGCATCGAATCAAAAGCTCTTTCCATCAATACACACACATATATACATGCATACAAAACTCACGCTTTCGGCATACATATGCATATATTCAGTATATATACCTACAAGTGAAATAACGAAATGAAAGAGCGAGGGAGTAAGAGAGAGAGAAAGAGAGAGAGGGTTGAAAATTATACAGAGGTCGATATAACAATACACGGATATATAGAGAGAGTGAGTGAGATACCCGGGAGCGGTATAGTAATGGTGATGGTGGTGGTGATGGTGGTGGTACCGGGTGGCAATTTCACGCGACAAGTACAGCGCATCAGCATATCAATAGAGTTAGAGCTCTCTAACCGAGAGCGGCTTCGGTGCTTTTGGATTATCGGTACGCGTACACTCGCTCTCTATCCTATATATACGTATAGATATATACCTATTGTGGAGTTGGGATTTTGTATATATGCGGTTTGGTACTTGTAGATAGGGTTGATGTGGTATGTGTGTGTGTGTGTGTGTGTGTGTGTGTGTGTGTGTGTGTGTGTATCGTGACGCTTTTCTAGAGTTAGTGTAAATTCTATACATCATGAGAAGTTAAAGGGAAGAGGAAGGGAAGGGAAGGAAGGGGGTATATTTCGATATAGTATATTGTAAGAGTTGGAAGTTATATACTGTGAATTGTATCATTGTAGGCATATTGTGGTAGAGTTGGATTTGTAGATATAGTAGCTGGGTTTGTAGAGGATTATTGGTGAGAAAACCCTTTTTGGAAGGGTTTTGGATTTTTGTCGATTATTAAAGGAAGTTATATATACTATATAGTTACCGTATTTACTTTAACTTTATTCGATAATTTTTATTTTTTATTTGATTTATGTATCGGAAGGAATTAAGAGGAGTAAATATCCGGTTTTAAAAATCAATGATTATTATATATATATTTTCAAATTTAATCGATATAATGACTTGTATAATTACGTGAATGACGTTTTTTTTTTTTTTTTTTAATGTAATTATCTTAGTTCAGTAACACGAGATATAATATAATGTATATCGTAACTCGAGCAAACATAAGATTTGCAGCAGAAAAACAGGAAAATATACATATAATTTTATTTTTTTTTTTTTTGTTTTAACTCGAGGAAATCTTTCAACTTTTTAGCTGTCACGACTCTCGTCAATTTTTTAGCGAATACGATTTTTTTTTTTATTTTTCACGGTTCGCGTCCCACGCGCGTACTCTTTATATTTCGCGCACTTGTGCATACACATACATATACACACACAGAAAAAAAGAACGAGTATAATATGTACATACACTTATAAACAAGAATTCTGACGCGCTTCTGTCTTGGTATTGCCATTGTTTTTCGCGTTTCTCTGCGCATTTATTGAAATAACTTTCTCGTGTCTTACGACTGAACTTGAACTTCTTTTTCTTGGAGAATATACACACACATTTACGCCACTAATACATTGATAAATACAAAACTCATCTTATATAGCAGCCAAGTTCAAGGCAAAAATTCCTCGTTTGCTTATACTTGTTAACTTGTTTTTCGGCTTATTATTCCCCCCGCTGCTCTCACAATAAACTCTCTTTTTCTCTCATTCCCTGTCGAACAGATAAGTTCAAGGCTGAACAAATTTTTCTTATTATTCTTCTTCTTCTTTTTTTAGAGGTCTTTAGGTATTGATGACGTGAAAGTGAGAAAACTTGCGTATGAATAGAAGTGGAAGAGTTTGCAGGATGACGCGGATAATATCGTTACAACTGCAGCAAAGCAGAGTATGACTCTTGTTTTAGGAGCAAATATTTTCCTCGTTTTGCGTCTTGTATTTGGTTTAATGGAAGTGAAGGAAAGTGATAGCGAAATTTATAGTTTTGATGCTGTTGTATGCGTGAGTGATGAGAACGCGGAAGAGATAAGAATTGTAATTAAGAGAGCTTGCAGAAAAATTGGAGCTTGCAGAAAATTAAGATTTTTTTTAATGAATCAACGCAAATGTTGATGTAGCTTGAAAAATTATGAGACATTTTTTAAGTCGATTGATTAAAAAATTTGTAATTTCGATGATGATGATGATGATGATGAGTGTGCACATATTTCGATCGTGTCACTTTATATTATACAAATATTTTCAATTAAATGAAAATTTGCGTAAAAATAATTGTGGTATCGTGTATGTATATATTTAGTAATGAAGTAAATTTATTTTATAATTACATCACTCTATTTGAAAAATATTATATCCTCGATTAATTTTTTCTTTTTATTAACAAAAAAAATGAATTAAATATCCTATTAGCAAGTCTAAAATAATCTAATACGCAGCTCAGCTTACTTCAATCACTAGCCTCAAAAATTCATTCTACTAGACATTCCAAAAAAAAGACAAAATTAAAACAAATAAAAGAAAAATAAATTCCAAGGCTTCCAAACCTACGTATTAAGGAATCTCAAGATTCCAAAGGGGTTTAAAACAAGCACATATACACACACATACACATATCATCAAAAACTCTCAAGTCCCTCTCTCTCTTACACTCAAGTAAAAGATACGCACGATCTTAAGATCCCCTCAAAATCAACTTCCTTCTCCACATATATATATATATATCTTTTAGAGAACAAAACTCCCCATAACCCACAATAAGCTAACTCTCGTCAGGACAAGATCAGTATATACGCGTACGCGTGCCCATACACTGTAGCTGTACGCACGAGAGAGAGAAAGAGAAAGATATACATAATATAGTAAAAGCTTTTCTCTCTCTCTTTCTCTTTCTATTGAGACCCCGGTATAACGCCGCTAATTCCGACTGTTTGCTGAGCAAGCATTTAAGGTTTGTCTTGGCTGTTGCCTCGTGTGTCTTTTAGACAGTCGATCTGTGTTCCGACCAAACGAAACGCCACACTGTTATATACATACATATAATACCCTGTGTGAGGGTCATAGCATTATACATACATACATACATACATACATACATACATACATACAGATATACAGATAACGTCCACGTGGTATATGTTTAAGGTGAGGTTGACAAGGAAGCTGTGTATGTATATGTGTATATGTAATACGTTTCAGTTTGCTAGAGTACAGTGGCTTTTCTTGCTAATAGCTGAGGATGGACGACTGGGGGATATATGTATATATAATGGTGACAGTGGCTTTTCGTTAAGAGATTACTTGATTTGCGAGTGTTTGCTTTTCTTTTTTTTTTTTTGGCAAACAAAGTGTGTTTGTGGTAGGTAGAGGGTAGTGTGATGATTTTAAAGAAAAGTTTTGGATTGAAATTTGAATGTTGGGCTGATGATGGTATAGTATTGGTGTATGAAATGAAAAGAATATTTTTTGTTTAATTGAGATTAGATTTTAATAGATTTTTTTCATCTGATGAAATTGTGCATTGATATTGCATTATTGTATCAAGATTTACTATCTTACGTTATCGGTTTATAAACTTTGATTATAAAGAATATTATCTAATCAATGTTGATAAATAGATGAAGTGACCTCAATTAATGCTCAGTTTACAGTATAATAAGAAAGAATAAGTTTATAATTAATAATTCAATCAATTAATAATTTTATAATATGAAATAAAATAAAATTCAGTTTCAATATGCGTTTTTTCTTAATATTTGCAATTATTGTAGTACTAGCTAAAGCAAAGAAAGTCAGTTACGAAAATTACAAGGTATTTAGAATACCTCTTAAATCAACAGATGATGTTGTAACCTTAAACAAATTTCTAGCATCTAACAAAGAGGTAAGTTACGTATCAATAAAATTTTTTAATAAATTACAATTAATTCAAGAAAAATAATATATTCAAACGTAAATATTCTTATCAAATTCAGTACACATTATGGAGCGATATAAGTACAATCCGTCCAACAGCAATTATGACACCACCAGACAGTGCAAATAAATTGATAAATCATATAAGTGCATTAAACTTAACATACGAATTAATGATCAATAACGTACAGCCCTTAATCGATAGTCAATCTATAAGAAATAATAAAAGTCCATTATTTGGATGGACAAGTTATCATACTCTCGATGAAATAAACAGTTGGCTAGATAGTTTGGTAAAAAAGTATCCTGGTAAAGTTAAAACAATCATAGCTGGATTAAGTACACAGGGTCGTCAAATAAAAGGTGTGAATATATCGTTTCGCAAAAATAATCCAAGTATTTTTATAGAGGCTGGTATTCATGCTAATGAATGGATATCACCTGCTACTGCGACTTATTTGATTAATGAGTTATTAACGAGTCGTGAGTCTAGAGTAAGAAAATTTGCTGAAACTTATAATTGGTATATATTACCATCGATTAATCCTGATGGTTATGTTTATACTCATACAAAGGTAAGTTTTTTGAGGGGTAGATTAATGATAGAAAATTGAAAGGGTGGATAGATCAGTTTTCTTGTGATTTTTAATTAATGTGATTATTGAACAGGATCGTATGTGGCGCAAAAATAGATCAGGGACGAATTCCAGCTGTGCTGGTGTTGACCTCAATCGTAACTGGGATTTCATGTGGATGAGTAAGTTATTATTTTTGAGATGAAAATTTTCGTATTTCTATGCTAGATTTTAGATTTGTGGAATATTTCGTTACGTCATCGCTAAGTAAGATTGTTGATGTAAATTTTTTTTTAATTTTTAGAAATTGGAGCTAGTAACGATTCGTGCAGTAATATGTATGCTGGAAAATATCCTTTCTCAGAAATTGAAACAAGAAGTATATCAGAATATATTAAATCGATTGGCAATAAATTATTTGCCTACATAGATTTTCATAGTTTTTCTCAACTGCTTATGGTTCCTTATGGTCACACAACGAATTATCTTGATAATTACAACGAAACTGTAAGCAATCATTAGAATAATAAATTTTAATTTTATTAACACACTTTTTTTTCTATTTGTAGTATGCTATTGGTTTAAAAGCTGCAAATGCCTTAGCTAAAAGATATGGAACGAATTACGCTGTTGGAAATATTGCTGAAATTATTTGTAAGTTTCCTATTGTTAAAAAATTTATAAGTATCAGAATAATTGATACAAAAATTAATTTTTAGATCCTGCTAGTGGATCATCTTTGGACTGGGTTAAAGCTAACTTAAAATTGCCTATAGCTTATTGTTATGAATTACGAGATCAAGGATATTATGGAATGCTACTTCCTCCAGAGCAAATCATACCAAATGGTCAAGAGATTCTTGATTCTTTGATAACAATGTTTGAAGAAGCTAAAAAGTTTGGTTATCCGAAACCATAAATTTTGACAAATAATCCAAATTATTTGATTTGTACATTAAATTATTATATTTTACAAATACCAAACTAAATTGTATACATTTTATATAATAATTTAATTAAAAATTCATAATTAAAATAAATGTTTTAATGAAGCATAAAAGCTTTAATCTTACAAAACGATATAAAACCACCCAGCTACGAAAAAAAGTATAATATCCCACAACGCCTAAAAAATCAAGCAGACTTCGAAAAAAAGAAAAGAATATACCTTTAACTATAACACGCAAGCAAAGCAGAAAAGTATAAGATAAAAAGGACCAAACACAATTTATCCAACGAAGCCGCACCGTATATATATATATATATATATATATTCTCAGTAGCCAACTACTGCATTGGCTAACCCATAGTAATTCTATTCTCGTCTCTTCAGTATGGTCCGTATCTACTTATCGTCTCCTTCATCCCACAGCAAAGTTTCACCCCTCCAGCATCTCTCTCTCTCTTTTTTCTCTCTTTCTCATGCACGCGTACGCTCAGATCACAAAAGGCTAAAGTTGCGGCTGAACAAACAAACCACGAGTAGAGTTCGTATATAAGCGTATATATATATATATAAACCATCCCTCCAGTATAGGTACTAAGGTCGCGGGTACAATTAAACGGCGCATAAGACTCCAAAAAGCTTATGTATAATGTGTGTGTATGCTCGCGTAATCGACTTAGATGTGTGTTGCTGTTGTCTCGATGCTCTTTTTTTTTAGTCTTACTGTATCTTTTTTTTTTATATTTTGCTTGAGTACCTAATCTGAGATATAGTTGCATGTCTCAATAAATCATTTCATAAAATTTTAGATCTTGATAAAATAATAAAAAAATGAAAATAAAAACTTACGCATAAAAACGTATCAAAAAAGGTATTTAGATATACGAAAGCCCAGTTTTAGCGGAATTTCAACGAAAAGGTATGTATATACGCGAGAGTTGTTCGGGTCGGCTTTTCGCGAATGCGTGAAAAACAGGGAAGAGAAGACTTCGGTTGTTATTTCACGGGTATATATATATATGTACTATAGAACTCCCGACGGACCGCGGCCGGTTCGTAAACCGATTTACACGTGGAATGCATCTGCGTTGTTACTACCTCCCTTTTTTCCTATGTATTCACCGTAAAACTACCACTACTCTCTTTTCCATCGTATAAACTTTTTTTTTTTTTGGCACGCCAGCAGCAGCAAGAGCGTCGTCTCTTTTTTTTCTTTCTTTAACTTGCGCCGCACTTTAAAATCGGCCGACTGACTGTTCTTGTTTATTTTAGCGAGCCGCGAGTATAAGAGAGAGAGAGAGAGAGGATGAGGGAAGGCATAGTATAGTAAGCGAGAGAGAGAGGTAGCTTTTCCGAAAGTGCTTTTGGATTGACCGGTTTTGCCTCGCGTTTAACACTTGAAACGCTCGCTTTTATTGTGAAAGCTAAAAAAAAGAAGAAGAAGATGGAAATGAAACGAGTGAAGCGAAATGTAAGTTGAAATGGAAAAAAATAAAATTGTTTGAAAAAAAAATTGGGCTTTTAAAATTGTGTTTGCGTCAAAATATTGTACAATTTTTTAAGGATTAAGGTAAGTTAAATAAAAAACAAAAAAAATTGGGATATGTATTTGTTAGATGTTGGTATTTCTTTGAAAAAAAAAAATTAAATCAAATTTTTTGTAATAAATTAGGTTATTATGTGATAAAAACTTTATTAATCTCAATAGATTAAGGTATCAAAACAACTATAATGATAAGATGCTGAAATTTTTTAAAACAGCTTACAAAAAATCAATCCTAGAAATAACTCATTTAATTAATTCATCGGATCAATCCCTCCAAAAACCCCATACACACCTAAACCACTTTCTTTCAAAATCAAAAATTCACTCAACACTAAAATCCAACAAATACGCACCCACTACCACCACTAAAAATCAAACGTATTACTCGATGACATCTACAAATAACCCGTAGGGGTGTACACAATAGCATACAATCGCATCATCCCTATATCCTTAAAAGAAAATTCCATCTTTATCTCTACAAACTTATTTTCCCTCTCTTTTTCCCATGAAGGGGGAAAAAAGAAAGAAATGGTGAAGGGGGGGGGGTCTAAGCATACATATACAGATCACATATGTGAAGACGAGTTTAAGCTTCTACGAATTCGTCGTCTCCACGACGCGGCGGTAGGTTATATACTTTCGTCTTGTCTTACGCCTTCAATCATATACTTTCTTCTTCTTCTTTTTCTCGTATAGATATGTTTCTCTTCTATATAAGCACGTGTGTTTGCTTCCCCGTGTGGAACTTAATATTTTCCATCTCTCTTGGGATCTTTTGAAACTCAAACTTTGCGCGAGTTTCCGTTTGGATTTCGTTGAAATTTACGTCGCGTTTCCATTTTTGATCGTAAATTACGTGGGGAAAACTATTATGATGGATGACTGTATGCTGTCATATATCGCAATTTCGTACCATCTTTTCATTTCTATACGAAATTACTATTGGTAAGAAAGTTCAAAAGAATCAATAACGACATTTGTCCCAAAAGAAAAAAGAAAATTCGAAAGCTCGAACTATACAGAGACAACCACAAGACAGTCCCCATCATATATCCACCACATATTACAGACATATATCCCAAAGATGACCCTCGTCCACTTGAGATTCTTCCCAAGCCTGACACACATAATATACATACGCAGGGATCCTCATCTCGCGAAACTTAGAAGAAAGAAATCCCTTAGCAGTCCCAAGAAAAAGAACCAAACCCATATAGCAGAGACACCTGCATGTGCTGTATAGCATAGAGAAGTGCAAGCTTCGTAAAAGAGAATCCGATGCGCGTCGATGTTGTCTTAGGTCTGGCCCGCAAACAAAAAAGTAGGAGCTCCGGATCTTATAGGATGGACAACACCAAGAAAAGTAGAGAGGTCGGATTTTGAAAAAACCGGACGTTGTGCGAATGAGTAAGAGTAAGAAAATGTATGTGTGTGTGTGTATCTTGGAGATCTTGTGGACCTGCGTAAACATTTCATTGTTATTTGGTGTTATGTAGAGTGAGAAAAGGAGGGTATATGGATTAATGAAGCCTGCGAGGACTTTTTTGAAACCTTTTTTTTATAAAATTAACTTGAAAATTTTGAAACTATGTGTGTGGTGGGGTAGAGGCTGTACTTTTACAAATAGATTTTGGAAAATTGGGATAGGAGGACAAGAGCGTGACGGATATATGCGAAGGTATAAGAGCTTTTTCCGTGTGATAATCCGTTGGATAAATAATGAGATGCAGAAAGATTTATAGTTTGTATAGAATTGGAAAACTTTGACACTCGTTTAAACCTCTTTTTTGTGTCTTAAGTGTAGCGAATTAAAATTTATACATGTGTAAAGAGTGCTCATAAGAAAAGTTAAAAATTTGCAATTTTACAATTACGACTTTCATTAAATGTATCACATATCAAAAATTACATCCCAAAATCTATAGCTAAATTTTCATAAAACGCCACTATAACATATATATTCATCCAGATGATCTCTATATAAACCACACGTAAATACGTCATAAAGATATCCCTCGAGATACCAGAAATTCTTAATATAAACCGAAGACTGACAGCTTCCTGATGATTTACGCATCTCTCTCTCTCTCAGCTCTTTTTCTCTCTCGCATATATAACCACACACACTGACTCTTTTCTCTCTACGATGCGATTCGCCTACATTATATAGATTCGGCCTTCGGAAAACTATCATAATTCGTGCAAGTTTTGCGCAAATAGTAGCTCCAAATAGTATAGGCAAGATAAAGACTTTAATTTTAACTATAGGAGGAGTATAAAATTTAGGGGATGGAGTGTGAAGAAGTACACTATTTTTAATAAATTTGCCCGACGACTATAGGCTAAGGCTGGAACAACAAAACGTAAACGTATATACATGAATTAAGAGGGAACGTGCGCTTGGGTAAACAAGAGAAGCTTGAATTAGGAGCTGTTATTCGTAAAACGATGGGTAAGAGGCTCTTGTGTGTATGAGAACGATTTTGAAGCACGGATGGGTAAAGGATGTAGGAGAATTTAAAGTCGTTTCTTTCCTTTTATGGAGAGATAGGACACGCGAAGGTTTGTAGAGTCGTGAATCAAGTGGTGACTTGGTGAAGGAAAGTTGTAAGGAAATGCGTTGATGTTGATTATTTTGGAGAAATTTAGTGGCACGCGAGTGTTATAGAGGATAACTTGAAGAAAAAAGGGTGTAATGTGTAAGCGAGAAGATTGACTTTACTGTAATATGTATATAAGCTATTGGATATGTGTGAAGAAATTGAAAATGATATGTGATATTGGTAGAGATTTTTATGATTTTTATTGCTGCACAGTATATTTTATAGACAAAATAAATTTCATATGGAAAATTACTCAAATTGGAATGAATCTTTTTTTTCTCTTTTATAAATTGCTCGAATGTGCGACAGACGGTTTGTGACCTTGTTCACGGTGTGAAGTCATTAATCGTCGAATGTACGTATATACTTGGCCAATCTGTCTACGACTCATCGTATCACATATGCCAGACATTTTATTGGTTTTAAAATTTTTTTTTTTTAATAATAATATTCGAATATTATATTGCTCTAGCTATATATTTATTTTTTTATATTTTGATTGATCGGTGTACATACAATAACAGGTGAATTCAAAATAATAAATGTATTCTCATATATTACAATGAATAACGGAATCAATAGAGATGACAGTATAATAAAACCATCTATAAAACTCATCACACGGATTTTTCACACCAACCCTTTTTCGTGTGATCGTAGTTCTAATATGATAAAAAAAAAAGAGCATCTATAAAACCTTCTTCAAATAAACAGTGGCACGAACACACATACACACAATTTATTCACTACGTAAATATAAAGTAAAAGAGCATATTAAGACTTTGTGATACAAAAACTAGCGTTTACAATCCGTCAGATGAAGAATAAGAAAAAAAAGAAGAAGTAAAAAGGTAATAGACTATATTGCATCGCTGATGGTGGCCTTATATATAGTCTCTATTCTTTGCGGCCAACATCAGTTAGACAAATTGCATTAGCCGGTAGCGTAAAGGCCTTATTATTATACCTAGGATCTTACGTACAATGATTGGCTGACAAAAGAGGCTTGGTAGTAGGATGGGATAAAAAAAAAGTAGGTCAACTTGGGATTTTTTTAGTGAAGCTTCTAAATCGTGGGTGAACTCCCACGAGCATTGCTTGAGGCATCTTTGCCATCAAATCGTTTTATCGCTTTTTTATATGCGACAGAATTGCTTCTCATTTTTTTTTTTTTGTGAAGCTGACACTTGGTACACTTATATCTGGCAATTCTTATTTTCTGAAAGATCTGGATGTTATAGACAGTTAGATTCTTTAATTGTAAGTTCTATCTTGCTGCAGTATGTACCTGAAGACTATTTTTTTTTATATTATAAAGATTTTAAAAAATCAAAATTTTCCCATCGAACAATCACTAAGTAATTTGGAATGAAATAAAAGAGTGAATTGTATATTTATTTTTCGACTTACCACATTACGTGGCAATGAACTCAAAATGATATGCCAGACTTAGACCGTTGTTCTAACTACAACATGCAACATTTGGATAGCGGACGAATAAAAAAAAAATAAAAAATAATAAAAAAGAAAATAAAAGAATAACAAGAAAAAAAAATTGAATTGAAGGGTTTCGGTAGATTCTCGATCTCCTACCGGCTTTCTCTCGTCGGCATTCGAAAAAATAATATTTAATCGTTAATTCCCGAATACAACATCGTATATCGCTTCTGTGCGTCACGAAGGGAGAGTCAGTATTTAAGGTGAGTACTTTATATCAATCATTTTATATGAAGTTGCGTTTATATATTAAGAAAGTCATAATCAACTTTTCTGAACCTTATACACCTTTATACAGAGTGAAAGAAAGAGGAAATATAAAAATTCATGATGCCTTTACACAATAGAATGGAAAAATCGAGAAAAAAATATTGTTTCAACGAGAAGAGAGAGAGAGAGAGAGAAATATAAATGTGCTGTATGTATGCACGATATTTTTTTAAGGTACGATATAACATAAACATCGAGAGATTTTTAAGGTATCAAGCGGGGAAAAGACGTGCGTGGATCGATGAGGGAAACGCCTTTAAGGAATAAAAAATGTACGTACGTATGTATGTGTTTGTAGAGATGTGGCTATTGTTAATTTCAGCTGCGATGAGGCTTTGTTGAGTAATGCGTGTACATATAAGAAAGTGTGTGGACCAACGCACTTGTTCGAAGGGATTTGCGGGTCCCGTCTTTTATGTATTATATGTGTATATACCTGCGGGGGAGGACTATGTGAACGGTATACTGTACAGAAAAAGATGAGGGATGAGAGTAGAGTTTTTTTTCGGTTGAGATAAATTTGTGTGGGTGTGTGCGTTGGGTTGTATGCGTTACTACTAGTTTTTGTAAATCTTGCCTGCAGTTATATTATGTTGAGATTAAGAAGGGATTGAATGAAGGTGATGGTCTTTTTTTATACATATACGGTGAAAATCAGATTACTTCTGTTGTATTTTATCGTTTTATGTCTTTTTTATGAGATTTTTCTTTTTTTTCCAATACTATTTATAAAAATAATCACAGCTTGAGTATCTCTTTTTTTAAAGAAAATAATGAGAAAACTAAATAAAAATTTTTCCAAGATAATAGTTTTTTTTTTAATTTGAAATACTAAATCAATTACATCTCGAATAAACTATCTCTAAGTTCGAATTTATCGTCATTTTAAAAGATTTTAAATCCTTAAACATCTATTACGATAACTAAAAGAGATCAAGATTAATTACGATCATATACAGCATAATCAAAATTACAACAAAATTACTTTTATCACAAAATCAAGAAACTCGAAACAAGACATTATCACTGTATTTCAACAAGCTGATCATTCAAACAAACTTAATAATATATGCTCATATCCAAGATAGTCTAATTACATCAGCAAAATCAGCAAAGACATCATCATCATCATCAGCCTTACTCAAGTCAAAGTTCATCCAATAACTTATACGTAAAGCACATGCATACGTCAACATAGCTCTCTCTCTCTCTCTCTCTCTCTCTCTCTCTTGCATAAGATCCATCACAAGTAGTATACACTAATTTACGTATAACGATATATACATGTATATCGTTATATATTGCATATATGATGCCCGCAAGCGTCATCTTATATATACATATAACAGGTGACTCTCTTAGCAAGCTACTACCTTCATCTCATCGTCTTCAACCGTTAACCTCCCCTTGACGGCAGGTAATATTATTTCTGTCAACCCGCTAGATACTCGCTATCTCTTTCGAGACCTTGTTTATCCTACGCCACGCGTATACGTATATACATATTTGACGAGGTTCATGTACATATGCATGTATGTATGTATGTGTATGTAATGTGACGGTGAGGTTTTCGAGATTTAGAAGTATACCACCACCACCCTTGCGATCTCTACCAACCGCGAAATAACAGCTTAGAGCAACCGACTTCTTTTTTTTTCTTTTAAATTTGTGAGGAACGTAGAGGGTTATCGGAATGAAGAGAAATGGTAAAACGAGAATGGTTTTTCACTTATGCTACTACTGCTGCCTTCTGGGTGGTAAAGCTCTGATATATTTTCGTCTGGGCTTTTCCTCTTATTTCACCGTCATTGTATATATTCATAAACGTTAGCTTTCTGTTATCGACCGTATGTGTATGTGTGTTACTCTACTCGGAATATGAAACGTTTTGATTTGACATGTCGACCTTGCGAGTTTTTTTTTTAAGCTAGAGACTTGCGTAATCGAGATATGCATGGGATTCTTAAATTTAAGTCACATGTGTTTAGTTCAAACTTGTGTGGCCTAAGGTATAAAGATGTATATGTGGGATGTGAATGAGTTATGATGATGTGGGTGAAGTTGATGGGGATAGTGTGTATGTATATATATATTAGCTTTTTTTCTTAAATAGCAAATGGAAATATGTGGGAGAATATTTGGAAACATGATCGAGTATTTAGGAGCTTAGAATGAGTTACTTGGCTGAACACTAGTTTCGGAATCTACAAGTCGTGGGTTCGATTATTGGTGTCTGTCGGTCGGCTAAATCATTGTGCAAGTTCTCACATGCTGAAATACGCTCAATAGAGTGTCAGAAGAGCTTAAAAAGAAAACATAATTGACTATAATTTGCGTTAGTATTTTTTAAATTATAGTAAATACATTTTTTTTAATAATTAATTAAATAAAATTTTTGTAAACATGCAATACTCACGGTTGCTGTTATTTCATTTTCAACTAAATTTTTAAGTAAAAAAAAATTATAAAAGAGCCAAACGAAGCTTGTCAAATAAAATCAAACATTCGCAAGCTTGATTTTATATTATGCGAAGCTTACAGGGAACAGCAATATATATCGAGAGTCCACGTGAGCGCGAGATAGTGTGAAAAATAATTTCCCGCCACCCTCGTCGATACACGTGGATGTAGTTATATATACACACACATATACGTTTGCAAAGGGGTATAGGGGATGAGTTAACAAAATATTATTCGAAGGATTTCTGTGAAGGGTGGGTTGTCTGTATATACGCTGCTGCTGCTACTGCCGTCACGTGTGTGATATGCATTGGAAAATAATATATATATATATATATATATCGCTGTGGGTTTCATCTCGTTTTCTCGGCAGTTGCCGCAATGCTCAATTTACTACGAGTTCATGTATATGTGTGTGTGTGTGTGTGTGTGTTCTATAAAGTAATAATTGGTCGGAGATTTTTTTTTTGTTGCGAATTTGAGAGAGATGACGATGATGAGAAATTCGTTATTTTTTGGGGGAGAGGGGGGAGGATATGTGGGAGTGCGAAATAAATTATTTATCCTTGTTTGTTGGTTTTTAAATTAAGGACGGTTGGGAATGCGACGAAAAAATATTTGTTTAGATTGAATAATAAAACGATAGACAAAAAAAAAAGTTGATTTTATCGCACGATATTGATGGCTGGGTTATTTTATGATTAATTTGGTTGAAAAAATACGGAAAAAATTTTTTCTTTTTTTGGGGGAGTTTTATTAGTTTTTTTTATTTTATGTATTTATTTTTTTTTAAGCAAATCGTAAAATAAGTATTCAATAATGCATTTTTTTAATAAGATGTAATTATAGTTTTATAGTTTCAACATTTTTATAAAATATTTTCTTAGCAAAAAATCAATGACCTATTTCTATAAAATAAAGTCCAAAATGAATTTCACAATCTTAAAACTTACATTTAATTTAACAAATTCTCATTTTAACAATAAAATCATACAAATTAAAAATTACACAAAATCCAAATTACAAACGTACATAGAAATAATCTAAGTGGGGCGTTCATATATAAGGGATGAACAGAGGACTTTACTTTTCGCTGAACATCGCGCCGTTGTCGTCTACGTCGGTCGATACACGCGCTTCGGCGCACGCATACAATAGAGGAGAGGGTGTGGCGTTCGAGGATCTCCCAAGGGGGGATCTCGCTTTATACGAAGCTTCGCGCGTACTTCCTCCTTAGTTACCATTGGTTGGCGCCCAGGTGTCTAACATGGCGGCCGACAATCATGTTCTCTCGCTCTTCTCTTCTGTTTCCATTCTTCTCTCCCTTCTCTTCTTTCCTGACTTTATATATATATCTTTCTCTTTTTATCTCACTCCTGCGTCTACCTTTTCGTTCGCTTATATACAGTTCATCCCCACCATATCGTGTGTCCTGCTATAACGTTGGGTTATACGGCTTTTATGTTGCCATCGACTTTTTCCTCCCTATACCAGAGGTTTTGCCTATACTTTGTTCGGTCTTTTTTAGCGATGGTTCGTTTGCAACAAATTAGTTGTGTTTGTAATATTTTACAAAATTTATTTATTAAACAGCATTCAATAAAAAATCTAGCAGTATGAGAATTAATATCTGTTTTACAAAACGAAATATATTACTTCATTAAAATTTCAATCGAACACAGCTTTTATAAATTTTTTATCATCTCAATTAAAAAATAATTACTTGATCGATTAAAATAATCCAATAAATCAAACATACACTTCCCCTTCCATTCCATAATATCTCAACAAGTAAAACAAGCGACTATAAGCCATCACAAGTACTAATCATCAACTTCCGTCAATATAAGTATATATATATACATTAGGCTTTACACGTCCGCATATTTTTCCCCTCATTTTTCATCTTTACCAACCCCAAAAAACAGATACGCGCGCGTGTCTTATGCCAGAATATACGTTGACGTTAAGATTGATGATATCTGTGGTCGTGTAAAGCTTACAAGTCGAGTACTAATTAAGCGGTTGTATAAAAATGTCGTGCTTGTACACAAGCTTTGCTTTTTTTTTTAATTTTTGGGGGGATAATGTAGCGACTGAGATTGAATGATTAATATAGCGTTATGAGTAGGGATGATTTGGGGGTTTGGGTTGGTGATGGTATTTTGATAAGTAAATTTAAGATTTTAATAAAGTGATTGTTTTTGTACACTGGATATACAGGTAGATGTGAGGAAATTAATGATTACGTTGGATTGATTAGAAATATATTTTAAGCTTTAATTATTTAATTTGTTTACAAAAAAAAATATGTTGATTAAAAATAGGATGAAAATTTGTATTTTGATTTTATTTAGATTTTTTATCATATTTCTTTTAATTACGAAATTTTAATAGTATTATAAATATGTTGTAATACAAGAAAATGTATATTATTCTTTCAATAAAATACAAACTGTTACATTTATTATTAGCGTATAGTTTGAAACAATTTAGACCGTGTTAATTAGGCAACAAACGAGTGTAAAATTTGTCATTAGAATCGATATAAACAGCAATATAAAACGTAGTTGTACGTGCCGAAAAAGCGTAAAATACTATTCGGTTCGTCGTGACTCGTTAACTAACTAAGCGAATTGCCACACTACACATAATACAGAGACAGCTGATATTTTTCCAGCTCTGACTATTTTTGTATTTCCTGTCATTTAAAATTTTATTAACGAGAGTCTAATGAACGATATATATTTAAATGGAACTCGTTACCCTATAATTTATATTTTAACATTTGATTAATAATTTAAATGATTAATATTTATACATTTCAAATAATTAGATTTCATATTAAAAATTTAGATTAAATAACAAATTTATTACTAACTTATTAAACCCAATTTTTTTTTCTACCATTAAATTAAACTAATCTGAGAACAATAACACCACATATATCTATCTCGTTAGAGTAGCCCCACAACACATGCACACACACCATTATCGAGGTTATTCTCGGTTGAACAAACAGAACAACCAGAAGCAGGGTAGAAAAAGAACTGGATGGATGCATGCATGTATATGGTTGGACCACATATTTATAGATTTTATCTCTCTCTTTAACTTTAGCATCGTGAGATGCATCAGGGTATATCCAGATACTTTTACCCACGTTCGTTAATTTTGTTATTGGTCTGTTCTTTTATTTTTTGTGGGATGAAATTTTTTTTTATCAAAATTAATTAGACTGTGAATGATAGTGTTTATGCTGGGATTAAAAGGTGTTTAGGACTTGATTAATAGATCAAATTTATCGTTTAATTATTGCTAACTCTTTTTTTTGTGGGAAGAAAAAGATAATACGTTTGATTTATAAAAAAGATTAAGTTATACAATCACATAAATTATCTTAATTAAGTATTAAGTTTATGATTGATTAATTATCTAATCGATCATTATGTAATTACAGAAGCCACAATAGAATGACAAGAGCTTAACACTTAACCATAACGATATAACTACATTACACAAACTTTATATATACGTATACATAATATAAACTCGTTTGTTTAATACAAAAACAAAAAAATATTTTTCCGTAAATATATTGGTAGCAGTTTAAGCTACTTGTCGACTTATTATTTCAATAACCATTCAATGTTTAGAGAGTAACACAGCTACTATACCAGACTTTATACTAACTATATACATATCTGAGATATAGGCTTATGTATATATGTATATATACTAAGCAACTATATGAGAAGAGATTTTGTGGTCCGACGGTGTTTTTAGGCCTCTTTTTAAAACAACCACAGTTTGCTTGCTTGCTTGCTTATATACTTCTTTAACTATTACTATGATCACGAGTAAGTTTTTTTTTCATTGTGTTTTTCTGTTTGTAATTTTTTGATGTAACCAGATATGTTTGGGATTTTTATTAGCATGAGTAAGTTTTGTATATAAATATTATATTATTTAAAAATTCAAAGTGTTTTTCTTTTAATTTGTTTTTATATCCTTAAAAAATTTGCTATAACATTCTACCCATTACTTACAATCGTCTCAAAATTAATTAATACGATTTTACCTATATGATATCAAATTATTAGAAAAAATTTACGCATATATAAAAAAATTTCACCCAAAATCCACACACACACATTTACAAAAACATTTCCATTAAAATTCAAACTATATTCACAGTTTTATCCTCCTCTTTCGCTATCTCCTCTTCCTCCTCCTCCTCCTTCTACAATTTCAATTTTTAATTAAAAGTTGCACTACGAACGAGCAAGAGATATATATATAGGTATATAGATAGAAAGCCCTGGCACTCCACAACTCAACGATAACCGCGAAGTCTCTCGTCATATTCCATCGTACCTGCTCTCTATACAGTTAAACTCCATCGCGTATTCGACTACGATATAGATATACAGTATTATACTATATAGAACGAGAAACGAATAGCGAGAGATGAATCCAAGAATATATATATACTTCAGCAGTCTATATATACATACATAGCTATACCAAATAGACTATGTATAAGGGCTTGACAATGCCGAAACCGAATGTTATTCCAGCACGAGTTCGCTCTTTCGCGCTCCCCGCCCTATATATACCCACCCATTTCACTTCCCCTAAAAGAGAGAAAGAGAGAGATCCACTTTGCCATCGTCAGTCAGTCAGTCCTCCCCCTCTTATATACTACTCTCTCTATATACTATACCTCTCTTTTCTCCATTGCTGCTGCTGCCGCGCAACCCCTCATATTCGAGGACCCGTGAATTTCGTCGCCCGCAAAAGAAAACACATCGCCAGTTATATACTAGCGCTCTTTCATCTTCCTGAATATTCTCTATACTTCTATCTCTCTTTTATTTTCAAGCTTTCTATTACTGTATGAGTTGGTTTCTTTTTACCACTACTGAAGTCTTTATAAAAGTGAGTGCAGACTCTCTTTGCTTATGTTCTATATGGATGTGTTAGAATCGTTATTGCCTTTACAGATTTCCTTCCTATACCTTCTTTTTTTTTATTTCTTTTTTCTATTCTATATCTGAACCCAGCTTTATTATACACCGATGGTTTTATATTATCAGAGAATCATAGATTTTTCATACCTTATTATTTATTTCATTGTGTGACATAAGGTTTGCTTAGAGTATAACCCTTTTTTTTGCTTTAGTAAATTGGTATATGTTGTAAAAAAAGCAAAATGTGTATCATTTGCATCAGGTAAAAAAAAATTCGTTTCTTTTTTTCATAACTTTAGGCGACCGTAGTTTTTTTTTTTGGCTTTGCGAAGGCAATTTTTTAAAGCAATTTTTTACTACCTATCGCATATACCTGCATTGAAATTAAAAGTGGAAGAAGAATGATGAAAAAGAGAACTTAAATACGTACAGAGAGTGCCGCAGTAAGATAGAGTGTGTAAGCTGATGTAGAGTCGACCCGAATGAGGCTTAGCTATACCTACTACTCTTAGGGATAACGTAAATGTTTAGTTATACCTTAAAGTTATATGTATAAGTTTCTGATATATTTGCTTTTGATGTTAATATTTGCTTGTTATTGGTTTTTCTTCTTGTCAACGATGAATGATTTATTATATATATGTGAGTTTGTTTTGGGATGTTATGCATAATTTACTTTTGCAAATTATTTGATTTGTTTTGAATTCTTGTTTGTTTTTGTAATTTGTATCAGAGTATGTAAGATTTGACCTATATTTTGTAGTTTAAAGATTGTAAATTATTAACAAAATTAAATTTTTTTTATTGTGGTTTTTTAAGTAATAGCTATCTTCCGACGGCAATAATTTTAACCGTCGGTATTATCTTTCAACAACTAATTTTTCTATTTCTTCAAAAAACCCAAGCTTTCAACGGAATCTTCAGGTGCTAAGTAAAAAAAAATCAATTTTTTAATCACAACTGTCTCCTCTTTCAATTTCTACAAACCCAAAAAAAAATACATAAATCATCAGTCAAACGTTTATTTTACCAACCACATGTCAACAAACTCCTTAAAATAAAAAAAAAAGAAAGTTGAAAATTTAACAAATTTCTATCTTTCCTCAGCTAATTAGTCGCATATGTGCACTCGCGCCTAAAAAAAAAAAGGAAGAACCTAAACGCGTCAATATGTCTGTTCTGACAAACAACCCTAATAAGATGAAACGCAACGTTACTTACGTTATCAACCTTTTCAATTTCACCTATCTACTCATCACCCACAGATTCTCCACTCTCATACATTCGCTAAAAGCATCCAAAATCAAAAAAACCTCGCTCATTCGTCTCGATTTCGCCGAAAATTTTTCCAAGAGACTATATACGAACGAAAGCTCGCACAGGAAAAACGTCTTCCGGATACGACGCGACCTAAGTCGGGAATCTTGCATTTTCCCCCCTTTTTCTCTTACTTACCATCAGCTTGTCACATAGCTATATAGCATAGCATAGGACCAACACATATATACATTATACAGCAATAGTAGCAGTAGCAGCAGGGTCAGGCTTTGCTTTGTGCCTGAAATATACTCACGAGACGAGCAAGCGGCATCTGTAATAACAATCGCGCC
>JAPYZE010004769.1:0-11103 GCA_030522805.1 Leptomastidea abnormis
ATTAAGGATATTTTAGATCAAAAAGTATCTTATTCAAGTGTTTTTGGAAAAAAATTTAAAATATTTTAATTAATCATATTGATTTTAGATTTTTTTTTTTCTTAAAGAAATAAAATATTAAGATTTTAAATTTAACCAATTTTGTTTTTCGTAATTTTTTGAGAAAGCATCCTGCTAATGCAGTTAGCAGCGGTTTTTATTATTTCTTCATAAAATTTTACAGTTACAATGAACAATTTTTTGCGCAAAAACGTGTATTGGAATAACGAGTAAATAAAAAATTATACCGATTTGTATTTTCACTGTTGTTCGGAATAACTCATTTGGCAGAACATCGTCTTTGTAATATAGAACCACGTTTTTGTCGAGGTATGTTTAATTTCGAATATTGGTAAGGTCGTATGTATAAAAAAAAAAACATTCTTGATTAAAAATTAATAAATTAATGATAATTTCTTTCCAAAAATTTAAAAAAAACGTATATTTTAAATTGGAATTTTTTACACATACTTTTTTCAAATTATATTTTTACAACTTATTACTTAATAATAGACATAAAAAGTTTGGATTTTTTTTATAATAAAATTTTAATAATTGTGAATTTCACACAAAAAAATGAAGAAAGCAATAAAGTAACTAATGAAAAGAAAATAAAAAATTTTTTTATCAATAGATGTATTTACTTCAATTTGATAATAATTATTAAAATATCGGATCATCCTGGTAGTGGAAAGAGCTTTTAAGTCCCGATTCGTATGGAAAGGCGAAGCGTACGCTGAGAAACGGTAATCAAATCTTGCAGCTAAGGTAAATTTTTCTCTCCAATAATCATAAATTCCTGATTCAATGATAGAATCTAGAAGTGAATTTATTCTCTCTGCGTAAGGTGACGACGCTGAGAACTTCATTGACACCTAATGTTCATAAACAACAAATACTTCATTTATGGTATTAAGTATAGATCCATCATTAATTTTTGATTTGTATAAAATTTGCAAAACTTGAGCATGCCGAGCTGTAATTTCGCATAAATTAACATCTGTGTAATATAAAAAATAGGCACATCTAAAACTATCAAATGAATAGTGATTTTTAATTTTTTTAATAATTTTTGAATATCCATTGATCGATTCAAATTCCTTCAAACGATTGAACAATTGCTTGTTAGTTACGATTTCCATCGAGACGTTTTCAATATCTCTGAGCATTTGAATGTCATAAAAATTTTTTTTAGCAAATGACAAGCTAAATATTTCTTGCAGAACTTCGTTTATAAATGTAACGGATAAAATAGTTAAAATAAAAAAAAGCAATCTGTCTCTCGATTGCCGTAAAGGAAAATTGACGCTATGGCCTAATAAAATCATAGTAATGTTAAAAATATTCCAAAATTCATGTTTAAAATTCATTATATTTCTCAAAATAATTAGTAAACTCAGTAAAAATACAAGTACACCTATGAGGATCATCACATTTTTAGAGACATAACTCTCGTAATAACCGTATTGTTTGATTATTAAAACTGGTGCTAATGAACGGTGTTGGAATCTGGAAGAAATAATTTTTCTTGATATCACATCTTCAGAAATGCTGTAATAATGAGGCAAAATATCGATTTTATTATTTTTCAAACATTTGTGCGCTGTTGAAAAAGACATGTTGAGTGGAGTAAATATTTTTGTGGTGCAGTTCAAATTTTTAATTATCAGTTTAATTATCAGTCTACTAAATGGTTTTCCAAAAAATTTTTGATCTTCCACATTTTTACTATAAAAATGATCAAACGATTGTGTATCTGAGGTGTACATGATTAAAGGGTATCCATTTAAATCTTTTAATTTATTGGAAAAAATTTCGCAGTCTTTGAAAAAAGTTTTATTGCTGTAAATATTTTTGAATGGGTTGTAATCGTGGATTCGAGCATCAGTTATATGATCCTCTAATTTCACTGCACTTAATTGACTTGAATAAAAGTTTGATACAATAATCTCGATAATAACCGTATTTAAATATTTTATTAACCACATAAAACGTAATACTTTTTTAACGTAAATATTGAAACTTTTTGATATTATAAATATAAGACAATTTGAATGCTGCCCAAAACTTGAATATTTTTTCAAAACTTTCAAAAATAAAGTAAATTGAAATTTTAACGAATTATTATTGTTCAAAAGATCAATCATGATAATTTTGAAAACATAATTTTCATTCGATTTTGATAAGGATAAATTTTGTAATCTGGTTTCATTAAAAAATGAATGATTTTGTACATTTACTGACACAACACTAGTCGAAGAATTTTCTGTCATTACGTGCAATATTTTATTTGAAATAAAAGAAAGCTTATTCCTATCAGATATGAATACGGCTATCCTGTTAATTTGTAAATTTGTAGATAAATAGTTTCTTACATTTTTTAATAAACTAGTATCGGAAAAACAGCACATAGTTTCGAAAGAAAATAAAATTGTAATTAGAGTATAAAAATATTTGATTTGTTTTTTCATTATTTTTTTAATATTCTTACACTTGTATGATGTTGTAAGTTGTTATTTACTACAAATTCAAGGCTGCGTGTGACTTTGCAATTTAAAATATATCAGACACTTTTTTATATAATAAGTTTAATTTTCAAAATGATTGTTGAACTATATGATTTAGAATATTACTGTGTAAAAGAAGTTTAATTTCAGAAAAATCAATAGGCAATAGTTATTTAACAAAACTAAATAATAATCTTTATATAATTGTATTCTTCTATACTTTTAAAACTAAATATTTATTCATTGTAGATAATTTTTTAGTTTTCATAAATTTTTAATGTTTATTCAATACCAGGCAATTTGATAGCGAACAAAACGTAAACAAAATTACTAACCATTAGCGAAGTCTTGCAATGTATAAATAATGTTCAAGGTAGCCTACTGTCCCCTTTCATGTTCAGGGTGACCCCCTTTAATAATAAGTAATTATAGATAAATTTTATAAAAAATTTAACTCGTTTAAATGCTTGGTTTTTAGCGTTCGTTGATGTTTAATAGATGGAGACAAGTACTTTGTTTAATCAAGTTTTAGATCACGTTTTACATAATTTTAAAATATAAAAATGTTCTATACATGTTTCGATAAAATCACCTAAATGTTTCATAAGTTATTTCTTTCTATGCTTAATTTGCTACAATATGAAAGCAATATGCAATGCAAATTTTCTTATTAATGGATCTAAATAAGAAAATTCTATATGTACTTTATAATTACAGGCAAACATGTCAAAGAACTATGTTCCAGATAATTGTTTTAAAGTGATTATAAATAAAAATATGTACTTTCGAACAATTAGATGATTTTAAACTAACAAATTTTATTAACTATACATTTGCATTCAAATAGCAAGAAATTATAAAAAATTGCTCATTAGAATGTAAGTATTTCTAAAAGATACCTATTTCACAGTGTCTAACATTATTTTACAGAGCAATTCTGGCTGTTGAAAAATACAAATCGAACTTAAATTTTTTTTCTCAAAAATAATGATTTTAGTAAAAATATTAATGAAAATATTAAATTTAACACAGTAAACAATTTAATTAATTATTTAGCAGTGATATATTTAATTACAAAGTAATATATCAATACGTAATCATGGCAAGCATAAAAACAATTTTGTCAATATCATTATTAATTTTTATGTCATGTAACGTATTTTCATGTACGAGTACTGAAGTGATTACTAATATAATAAATTATTTATCAAATAGATCCATTAAAGAAATATCAATTTTTTTAATAGACAAACAAGAACTGTCTTATATCTCTTTAAATTTCATAAACAGTTTAAAAAACAGTTTTCTTACCAATATTATTGCATCAGAAGTCAAAAATAATTTGACGTCAATCGATCAACAATCAAAACATATCATACAGTTTTCATTGTTAACAAAAAACCACATTTTTAAAATTTTTATAATAGATGTGTACAATAACAACAAGTCAGTAAAATCCGAGTTTAATCACAACTTTCAAGTTTTGAAAAAATATTCTCACATTGGTGAACGTTCCCATTGTATGATATTTTTGGTAGCGACAAGCTATAATCAAGATATTAAGTATATTTTGAAAAAAATGTGGCTTATCAAGTATTTATATACAGTGATAATTGAAATAATTATTTTAAAAAATGATGAGATTAAATTGAGTAAATTATTTTCGCTAAAGCAAATAAGTGATGTTAGAGTTCATGATTATAACCCGTTTAACAAAAATTACAAAAACATTTCTTGGTCAAAAAATGTCGAACTTTTTTCTGATAAACTAAAAAATCTTTATGGATTTCCATTAGTTGGCTACGATTGGCATCAAATAGAAGATTTCAAAGAAAATCAGCCAGATTCAAAATATTTTGGATATCCAGTTGGATCTCTCTTTTTTAAAAGTTTGATGAAAAAATTGAATTTTACTTTAATTATAATGAATGAAAAAAATATCTCTTCGTTATGGTCATCTTTGGCATATTTAAAAAATGATTCAATTGATTTTTTTCTTAATCACATAACATTGTCGTATTTGATTGCTCGTCCAAAAACTTATATTCCAAGTCATTGTACTTTTCAAAAATTATCTCTTACTCTAGTAGTTAAGCAATATGGCTATTCCAAAGATTATTACATATCTTGGAATTTACTAATTCTAGTATATTCTGTTATTCTTTCGTTACTTTTACTTGCTATTACAAAGATTATTTTCAATTTGAATGGTAAATTTTTCAGTATTGACAACTTTTTAAAAATCTTAATTGGAAATCGAATTGTAAGACGTGGAAATAGTTTTAGCGAAAAAACAATTTTATTATTCTTAACTTTAATCTACTTTATAGTTGTCAATGAAGTTATAAAACAAATAATAAATTTAAATTATAGCGAAAAAAAATTTTACGACTTCGAACGAATACAAGATCTTGCTAACATGTCAATGGTTTTTACGACAAACGACAAATTATTGAATTATCTCAAGGAAGAGAAAAACAATGAATACATTTCGAACATCATAAGCAAAATTGAAAAAACTTATCCTATCGATAACGACGTGTGTTTGGTTTCTATGTATTCTTTAGACTTTAATTTATGTGTCGAGGATTGGATTGACGCGCTTGTTTTTCAAAATTTGTATAATTCAAAAGTAACGGATGGCTCTGTACTTACTATACTTGATGAATTTCTAAGCACGAAATGGTATTGGAAAGCAATCGCATTTTCAACGTCATCGCCTTACTTGAAAAAATTTAATTCGCTCTTAGATTCTGTCATTGAAACAGGATTTCATCATTATTGGGAAGAAAAATATTATAATAATTCTCGATTTAAAAAAGAAACCTCGTATTTCGCAACACCGTTACACACCGAACAAGAATTAAGAAATGCAATGAGCTTTTACGTCAAACGTAATGAGCTCAGCAGAATGTACATCGATGAAAAATATTCAGGCTTACAGAGACAAGCAATTTGGTTTCTAGTTATTAGTCACTTAATTTCTTTTCTTGTTTTTATTATTGAAATTCACATGGAATTATAATTAATGAAAAACTTATTTTTTTAAATTGTAACATCTTAAATTTGAATGCTCATTTACTAATTAACCACGATAATTTTCTTTTCTTTTTTAGAATAAACTCGTGAAGAACGTTTTTTATTTATCTTCATTTGCTGCCACGCTTTCGTCAAAACCGTGTGCACGGAGATCGTAGAGCGGGTTGTCTAGGGCCACATTATTTTACAGGGTGTAAGAGCGGAGAGGTACTTTGCGGACGATCGAAAAGGCTTCCCGCGTGACAGTAATTATTTGTTGTTTAATTTTCATTATGCTTTTGCTCAATTTTATCTTTGATTCGGATTCATTCTCGACCTTTCGAGAGACGCATCTACCAATTAAAATATTACACGAAAATAAATGTTATAAAAATCAATAAGATTGTTATTTCTTTTTATTAAGTCTTTGTGCGTTACATTTTTGGGAAAGAAAAATTAAAGCATTTCCGATTACTTAATGCAACGCTTTTTTATAAGCTTTTTGCCACTTATCTTTATATTGTACAGTACAAAACTTCTTCATAAATTTATATTTATTTATCTAATTGTCTGTCATACAAAAAATATATATTTTCATAATAGTCAAATATCGATGCACATATAGAAAAGATGTAAAAAACAAGCGGTTTTTTTTTATCAGATTAAAATATATATTATAATTACAAATGTAAAGAAATTATGTAGTGTAAGGAACTGTTCTAATTTAAAAAGTAAACGATATTAAAGATTAAATCGTATTACATGGACTACTATTTACGTTTGCAATAATCGTCGATTAATTTTTCTAGTATTACCCTTTTTTAAAGCTCATAAAAGCATATCATGCTACATTTTTTATAGTTGTGAATTTTCAGCTAACAACGAACGTTCATTGCTAGACAAATGTGATAGCTAAAATAATCATAGTATAATTTTTCTGGGAGTTATAGTACAAAATCAAAAGATGATTATTAAAAATAATTAATTATCCAACTTAAAAGCAAAAATTAAGAAAGTAATCAACTTAAGTTTCCTATTAAATTTGAATAAATAATTATTATATTTTCCGTCGTATGACAATTTTTTTTATATCAGAAGTCTTAAATTAACATCAGTTGAATAAATAATTTTATTTTGATCACATGAATGAAATAAAGAAAAGTAAAGTGTGTTTTGTTACCAATCACATTGAAACATATAAAAATTGTCTGAATTATTGGAAGATGAATACTTAAGGATCAAATCTACAATGAAAAAATACATCAAACTTTTTCTCAGTACTCTATGTATAATCTTATTTTTTTACGAAAGTAAGTGCTGTTCTAATACCAATCTAATAGAGCACGTAAAAAACTATCTATCAACAAAGTTACAAGTTGACCATGTGACAATATTTGTATACAACAAGCAAAAGTTTTCTCATTTCTCTAATGAAATATTACAAGTCTTGTTAAAAAATTTTACAGCTGATATTTTGTCACTTAAAGTAGTAAAAAACGATTCCATTGTTAAAAAAATAAGCTTGAAGAGCCATTCTCTTTTAGAAGCTGCTAAAAATCACGTTTTTAAAATTATTATTATCGATGTTTTCAATAATAATAAATCTTTAGACTATCAATTTTTATTTCATTATAAAATTCTTAAGATGATCACTAGTATTGGACAACGATCGCGGTGTCTTATATTTATAATATCAGATACGTACAATAAGTATATTCATGAAATTTTGAAGAATATGTGGAAAATTAAATATTTAAATACGGTGATTATTGAAATTATCATTTCCAAAAGTAAATTACGTAATTTCACTAAATTAAGTTTAGAAAATTGTATAACTGATACTCGAATTTATGATTACAATCCATTTCAAAATATCCTTAGCAATAAGACTTTTTGCAGACACACCGAGATTTTTTCTGATAAATTAAAAAATTTAAATGGATATCCGTTGAGTTTATACGTTATAGATAGAAAAGAATTTAAAAATGTTTTTAACAAAAATATACCAGATCAAAAACTTTTTGGAAAACCATTTACTAAATTATTTACTAAGCTGCTTATTGAAAGTTTGAATTGCACTGCAAAAATATTAACGGCAGAAACTATACCATCAATGTCAGCAGCTATCAGAAGATTGGAAAGTAATAAAATTGATTTCGTGCCGTATTACAGAGTAGTATCGAGGAATATATATTTTAAAAAAATTTCTGGAACCCGATTGGTGTATAATTATTTCGCACCTACTTTTCTAATTAAACAGTATGGTTATTATAAAACATATTACTCTAAAAATTTGACAATTTTAATAACTATACTAATAGTCATTCTCATATTATTAATCACTTTGAAAGAAGTACTGCGTTTCAATAGAAAATTTTGGAACATATTTAATATCTCTATGATTTTAATGGGCAACAGTGTAAGCTTTCGTTTGCAAAAAATAAAAGACAGATTACTTTTTTTAATTTTAACTATTTTGTCGGTCACCTTTATAAACGAAGTTCTGCAAGAAATGTTTAATTTGTCATTTGCTAAAAAAAAATTTTATGACGTACTAATGTTTAAAGACATCGGAGATATTCCAATGAAATTTGTTACAACCAAGAAATTTTTCAGTCAGCTTAAACAATTTGAATCTGTTACAGAGTATTCAAAAATTATTAAAAAAGTTGAAACATATTATCCGATGTATGATAGAAAATGTATTTTTACAATGTTTTATACAAGCGTTAATTTATGTGAAATAAAAATGGTTTATGCGGAATTTCTACAGTTCTTGTATAGTTTAAAGGTTAAAGACGGATCTATACTTACAAAAGTAAATGAAGTAATGTATCTACATAATTATTGGAGATTAATGATGTTATCGGCACATTCACCCTACATTGAGAAAATAAATTCACTATTAGATTCAATCATTGAATCAGGTCTTCACGATTATTGGGAAAAAGAATATATTTTTTCTATTTTTTTTGATGATAGAACGATCACTATACCGTTTTACACTGAGCAGGAATTAAAACATTTATTAGCTGCAAATATTAATCGTTATGTTGGTAAAAATTACCAATTTGAAGAAAATACTAGCATTGAAATGAAAATCTTTTTTTTTCTTTTTATAGGCCACCTAATAGCTTTTCTAATCTTTTTATGTGAAATTCATACTTTTTGAGTTTTTTATTTATACCATATTATCAAACATTTTTTATAAAATATATGGTTTACGAAAAGTTGATCTTTCAAATTAAACATACCCGAATTTCCCTCCAGCAGTAAAAGAATGGTAAGATGGAGCTGTCTTCAATCAATTCGTGTTAATCAATTCGTGTTGCGATTGGCTACGCTTGGCCACGTGACTTGATTATAATTGGTTCGAGCTGGTCACGTGGTTTGCATTGCACGATTGTTCACATATTTTACAGTTATTTTTGAATGTTGTTGGTATATGATAATTGTTTATTTTGTACGAGCATCGTGTTTATGTAAATAAAAAAAAATAAAACTACCACCGAATGATTTTAAATTTTATTACGCATTTATTAATTTCTTTCAAATTTTTTTATATAAAGCTTTTAGTATCGTGTTTTCATTAAGAAAAGTATCAGTTATTTATTAAACATGTTTATGAAATTTCCGCTACAAATTTATGACATATTAGAAATCTTTTTTGTTTTTAAATTAAGGGCTAGTTTTCAAACTATTTGAGATTTACTTTTAAAATTTAGTATATCATTAGCTCTTACTTTTATTTAATATAACAATCTAAATTCGAACTTCCCCGCCTGTTGAGCATTTCACTTTCACCTCACCGGTTGGTCAATTGTCAACCAATCACATCACGAATAAACTGACGACAAGCTCTGGCTCGTCTCTTTTTATGTGTAAAAGAATGTAGAAAATTGTAAAAGTATATATTTTAATATATTTAATGTCATGTGAAGAAAAAAGGGCGAGGATAATAAGTCAAACGTAATAGTTGGTGACAACTACATATTTGGATCGAGTCATTTGCAAAGGAAAGCATTGTGTGTAGGTATATGGCAGAGGACCAGGCAACTGGTCTATTCTAGCATTAAAAGGAAAAAAATGGAAAATGTGAAATAAAGGAACAAGTAGAAAAAAAAAACTTAATAGTAACTTTTTAAGAAATTTTAATATCTTTCGTAAATGATATTGTCGCATTCAGGAATATGAAAAAAAAAGTGAGTTAATATAGTAACATCATTGAATACAATTATATTAACTGGTGTTTATTTAGAAAATACCAGTCCTACATTAATATTAAATTTTAAAAGAAAATAAAGATAAAATCATACAAAGACTGGAATTTATTTCTTATTTCGACATAGAATTTATTTTTTGCAATTTCGTGCGCAAAAGAGTACTTTTTGCGCACGGTTCTTAAAATTGTAAAAAATTATGTTCGCAACTTGGACGCAGGCGTCCCTCTCTCGTGTGATCTCCCCGCACCTCGTCATCGGTTTCGCCGTCGACTCGTGTGCACCGATCACCACTCGTGCCGATTACATGCACTCGTGGGATTGCGTGGTGATCACAACTACTCGTGCGGGAATCATGCCTTTTGCGCCCTTGTTACGAAAATAACTATTATTTTCTTTACAAGAAAGTTACTTTGTAGCTTTCTTAGTTTTTTGTGCAAAATTCATGCTACTTAAATTCCGTACCAAAAAAATCTAAAATCTTCGATTTTAAAATAATATTTTTTGATACAAGTGCGGGAGAATAGATTGTTGCCAGGTGTGACATTTTCGCCCGACCAAAGCGTGGCTGCAATGTTCACACGAGTCGAAAATCTATTTCTCGTGTGATTATCCAAAAAGGTATTACTTTTTTAATGAATAAAAACAATTTTAATGTATAGAATCAAATTTATTGATTAATGCAAATATTACAAAAAAAAAAATTCATGTAAAGCGTGCTGATTCATCACACGAGTGCCCTCGTTTTACTTCCCCGGTTGTTAATGTGATAGGAAAATGTTTACACATTTTATTTAACGGACATAACAATATTCCACAAATGCAATTATAATCCATTTTTGATCGTAATCCTGGAATTAATTTTTATTCATTTATATTATTTTTATTCATTCATTTTATTTTTAGACAAGAATTTTGGATATTATTATTATTACCTGAAAGACAATGTTCGTTGAGGCAACATTCACCTGGCTCGCAGTCTGTACTTCTATAGCACTAAAAATTTCAATAAAAAATAATTGAAAATTTTTAATAAATTAATTGTATATTGATTTTATTAAAAAAAACTTTTTCATTTCAAAATTGTAGATATTTACCTGTGCGTGCCCAGTAACGGTATCTTGCGAAAATACTAAACTAGCAGCCGTAATTATAAAAAAACTAAATATTAGAATGTGTTTTGACATTTTGGTTGCCACAAATAGACCTTAAATAAACCAAAATAGATATTTTCGTAACAAGGGCGTAAAATACGTCTTTTTCGCACGAGTAGTGATCACCACACACAAGTTGTTGGCGAAGCCGATCACGAGTTTGCA
>JAPYZE010004770.1:0-10104 GCA_030522805.1 Leptomastidea abnormis
AGTACGACTTGCGTTAGGTATAGCAGACCCAGAAAGAGAGAGAGAGAGAGAGAGAGAAAGAAAGACACTCGGGACACGTAGTAATCCCCCCACCCAGCCCGCATGTAATCACAAGCAAGAGAGCGCATCGACTCTGCAAGACCACCTTTTTCTCTGCCGCATAATGTTTGCGGTTAGCCAGCCAGCCAGCCAGCCAGCCTATACAGTGATGTGATGGAGTTTTGAATTTTTCGAGAACTGCGCATGCTGCTGTATCTCTCTCCCTCTCGCGCGCGCGTGTGTACACTGTGTGAGTGGTGAGTGTATGTCATGAGATATGCCGTTCGATCCACGTCAACTTCCTCTATAGCGCGACATATTCCCCATTAATCGCACAATGGAAATTTAACCGAGAGATCCCTTTACTCCACCTCCTCCTCCTCCACCTTTCTCTCTGTCTCTCTACCCTAATTAGCCTCTATTCAATTTGCTGCTGTTGCTGCTGCTGCTGCTCTGCTGTTATATGCGTGCCTGAGCGTATTTATATGTATATGTGTGTGTGTGTGCGTGTGCGTGTGTGTGTGTGTGTGTGAGTGTGTGTATATATAATAAGCATGCGTAAATCAAATATGACCTCGAAATAATACCCAGAGTGCGATATATATACCTAGATACATATACATATCTATATACTGGATTATACTACGAGAGCTTGCGAATGATCCTCTTTCTCTCTCACTAAGCTCTCTCCCTTTCACTGAAACGTTGAAATTCATTTAGCTGGATTTTGAAAACGAGCTGCGTTTGAAGTTCGACTCTCTCTCTCTCATATTAGGTGGTATTCGAATATTGTATATATGTACTTTCGAGCAATATATATTAATTTCCAAAAGCTAAACATGAAAATGTGATTAGCTGTGGGATAAATAATCATTAGCATCTTTTTACTCGATATGTACCTATACATATATAAAAGCATATATCTCTTACTCTACCGAGCTTTGCAAGTATCAATTTTGAAGCTTGACTAACGGCCAATAAATTTTGAGAGATAAGAGCAAAACGCAGAGGGATAATATAACGAGTATGTGTGTTTCTGTGTGTGTGTGTGTGTGTGTGTGTGTGTGTGTGTGTGTGTGTGTGTGTGTGCGCGCTAGCGTATCAGAGAAAGCTGGAGTTTAATTGTGAGTTGAGGTTGGTGGTGGTAGTAGTAAAGAGGAAACGATAATTATTCGATTAGCTGCACGAGTTCGCGCAACCGAGCTTTTATCACTGTATGTCTGTGTGAGCCGCTTAATTTTTTAGCGTAGTAAAAAGAAAGGAGAAATAGAGAGAAAGCGAGAGAGAGAGAGAGAAAAACAGTCGTGAAAAGCAATTGAGCGTAGAGGTTAAAGAGAATTGTTAAGACTATGCTAGATTAGGTAAGTGAGATTTTTTTTATTTACATAACTCATTTTATGCATCACAGATCCAAAGCTTTAGTTGGGTTTCGGAAACTGATTAAAAAATGAAAAAAAAAAAAAAATTAAAATTACAAGTTTCGGTTTGGATGAAAAGAAATAATGTTATTTTAGCGAAAGTGACAGTAAATTCATTTTTACGATGTATAAATTGTTCACTTTATAAAGTTCAATGACCAAGCGTTGTTTTGACTTGTGTACATATATAGTGTAGTTTATAATGTATATTGTAGTTTTTCCAGAAAAAAGCTGATACGTTAGCTATCAATTATTTAACTTGAAACTTAATGTATATATCGCATACAAGGTTTTTTGATAAAGAAATACGAGTACAAGGGTGTAGATAAGAACATAATTTGAAAGAAAAAAAAAAAAAAGAAAATACGCAGTACAAACATTTATTTTCTTTTTTTAAAACTGTATTTTCTTTACCTTTAAAAATTTCTCTTTTATATTCCATAGAATTTTCAAGAAACGAAATATATTCTGATTTTCAAAGCCTTATAGAAGGGCAAATCCCGCATAGTTAACGCTCGTAGCCCTTCGGAAGCACTTTCGCCCCCGCACACCTGGACAGGAGTACATAACGCACATACAAACCCACTCATAGACATGCACGCGCACATTAACATGATCGTACATGTGTATAGAGTGAGAGAGAGAGAGAGAGAGAGAGAGGGAGAGTGAGAGAGAGGGAGAGAGAGAGAGTAGTGTGCGAGCGCGTGTATGTGTATGCGTGTCCGGGCGTAGGCTGCACACGATGGGCCGCGTCACGCAAACTATGGGCGGAGATTCCGAAAATAGACGCATTACCGATAAGAAGCGAACGGGGTAGACTACGCGGGCTAGTACACATATCCGACCCTTTCTCCCGTACCGCTACCAGTGTTGTATGTAAAGGGGGGGGGGGAATAGAGAAAGAAAGTAAGAGAGAGAGAGAGAGAGAGGTGCCGATGGCAGGTGATAAAGCAAAAAGGGAAATGGTCTGAGAGCCGAGCGGCTGGTGGTATATAGCTTCCCTACAACCAGCCCTCGCCTCTTCCTCTCTACTCTTGCTTGCCGCGTTCGTATGTTACAACCTGGCTGCCGACCGGGGGGCCAATGGACGATGGCCCGCGAACGAGGAATCGTAGGGCTAAAGCTGCTGCTGCTGCTACTCTTGCATGTTTAGAATGATGGCTAAGGGCTGACTACCTTGGTGCTTTGTAGAGCCTATGTTGAATTTTATTCTATTTTTGTTTTATTTTTTAAAAAATTATGGATTTATATTCAATTGTGCTGAGCATTGGTTTTTTTTAAATTATGGTTCAAAAATTCGCAGATTTAAAATAATTTAATTTTTTTATTCAATAAATAAAATGAGATCGTTTATTTAATTTATTTGTTGAGAATATTGAAAGCTTTTAGGAATTTACTTGTGTTGTTCATTGAAAAATTTACCTTATAAATATAAGGGCTACGTGAGCAGACCCTTTCACGTGCAGTCAGGTCATAATGAAACAATAAAGTTTTAAATTAATGTCGCGATTATTAAAAATAATCATATTTAATTATACGACGCTATAAATAAAAGTGCCCCGTAAAATGATAATAATAAAAAAAAAACGTTACATGAAAATTTATAATAACAACATAACAAAAATATTTCAACAACGTAATTAAACTAACATTGCACGTAAGATTTAAGTTATTTAAATACATTACGAATCAAAACGTAATTACAACCTGAAACACGCGATTACGCAAATATGTTCAATATACGCAAAACCAAACTAAAGACGCATCGCTATATAGGAATAGCACAGCGCAGAATAACTTCAGCTAAACTATACTTAAACTCACAAGCCGAACATTCCCCAAGCAGCTTATTGTTTATTATAGTTTCCCAGTTGCATATATCCGTACACTACTTTGGATTACGTTGCAGACAAAAATGCCAGAATGATGACAACAACAACAACAACAAAAAAAAAAAAAAAACAGACTAAATAAAAAATAAAAATAAAAAAAGAGAAAAAAGTATGTGTGTAGTAGCAGGTATATAGTGGATGGAGGTAATAGTCGACAGAAAAGTGGCGGGAGCGCAAGCTAAGTTATTACTACCCTATCCGCATATCTCGAACTAGCGATCTATCAAGCAGGCTTTTTCACCTCTTTCCTCCCTTTCTACCCTCCTCGCTTAGCTTTAACTACCACCTGCATTTTGCGATCATTACAACGCTAGAAAAGCATATATAATAGGTATACATATACTGCGCACGTGAATGAGAGAAAGGCCTTTCTTTTTGCCATTTGTCTAATAGCGTAGCTATGTGTACTACGAGCAAAGCTTTGTAATATCCCCGTGAATTTTTCAGGTTCCACACACACACACGCACATGTAGGTATATGTATTGTAGGGGCTGGAAAAAGGTACAGCGCGCGATGATGATAATGATGATGATGATGAAGATACGTGTTCTCTGTGCACGTGATGTGCTGCGGCCAAATCGAACTGTATTTTACCTCGAGCTCTTGGACTAGCGGCATCAAACTAAGCATACATACGTAGCTACATACATACACCGGCATCACATAAACAGGACTGTATTATCGATCAGCTGTTACGACATGTAAGTATGTCTGTGTGTGTGTGTGTGTGTGTGTCCAGCTCTTTCGAGAATTTTTCCAACGTACAAACGTTTTAACTCTACTATAGGTATATCGTTCAAACTAAGAGTTTAACTCATGATGTGCGGTATACGGATGATTATCTAATACTCGGCATCTAAATTGCTCGGGATTTCGACAGTGTTATAAGTAAATAAGTAAGTAAGTATAAGTAGGTACACCTACCTCATACTAAGCAAGTATAAGTATATCGCTTTTAATTAACTGCGATGAGAGCGCAATATATCTATATATACACACACACACACACACTTACGCGCGTGCAGCCCGTAAAAATACCGAGGATGCATGAGTTGGACTAGGACTAAATGAGCTTCCGTTGCGAGCTACGATGAAATTAGAACATGGCAATATATTTGCAAAAATTACATGCTTACACACATACATACTCTCTCTCTCTCTCTCTCTCTCTCTCTCTGTCTCTCTCTCTCTCTCTCTCTCTTACTCTGCTGCAAGCTAGTTTAGTTATATTGTAACTAAAAAGGCTAATTTGACTTCTAAAACGTATATTGAAGCTGACGCGCGTTTAATATACCTCTACCTCTTCTTACAACATCTTATACACTTCTACGTATACTACCACTACTACTACTACTACTACTACCTCTTATCCTTATTACATATACACACGTTGGATTTCGATTTTCACAAAGTGTGTATGTGTATGTACACTCAAGCTCGTTAAGGGCTCCTCATAGGTATACGAGCCTTGAGGCAAGAAGGGTTGCCACCTCCACGCAGCAGAATTAACGGCTCCAAGCGTCGGCTATCAAGCTATCCTGCGGTAATAAAGCTCCTTGAGGTACCAAGCCAATAGCAATAGCATACGATACGCTTCGTGGTGTGTGTTTGTAAAATAAAAAGCTAGACCTACGCCGATGCTTTACGTTTCTGTGGTCTGTCACACACGTCACGTGTTTTTTTTTTTTTTTATAACTCGGAAATTTTTTATGGACGGATACGTATGTCTCCTCGACGATTATGATCCGACACATATTTTATATTTTTTTAATGCACACACCATATATAATATAGGTACTGTAATATTACTTAAGCCAAAGGTTGTCAAAATATTATAAATATACTTATACATACTGCGACATTGAAAGAAGAAAAAAAAAGAGGAGTGAAAAAGTGAGAGAGGGAGTGAGGATAAGGAATTTAATAATAAATGCATTTGAAGAACGGATCGAACAATGCTTCTGTAGTAATTTTTGCAATAGGGTATGTGTGTGTGTGTGTGTGTGTGTATGTGTGTATAGATAGGATCGTTAATTTTGTTTCCCTCAGCAGTAGCAGCAGCGGCATTAGTAGTAGCAGCATAAGTATAAGCGTAATCAGCGCTTACGATCTCAGGTGGAGTTCAGGCACATAATACATACAGCCAAGGCGACGAACCGCTCGCTAGATCGTTCGCGAGCAAAGAGTCCCGCGCGTGCATACTACATGCAAAGTATAGGGATACCTACACGAGGGAGTAAAAAGAGAGAAAGAGTGTATGGCACCACCACCACCACCACAGGAGCGTTAAATCCAAATCAAGCGCGGAAGCAGCCACGGTGCTGCTGGCAAAAATCGAGCCGCGAGTGAAAAAAAAGGTATGTAAAAAGAAGGAAAGGAAGAAAGGAAGGGAGAGAGGGTAGGAAAATTGCGCGCTAGTAGATTTAGTAGATGAAGCGGGGGTGGATGGAAGAGGAGAGGGTGGTTAGAGGCATCACATAGGGGTATAAAGGCTTGAGTGGCGTTTCTACGAGTGAATCGCGTGACCGCGGCCGCAGATCAATAAGTTCGCCTCGCTTTACTCGCTCGCGAGCGCAAGTATATATAATATATACATATATACCTACACAACCACACCACACAAACCGAGAGAGAGAGAGAGAGAGAAAGCGCGTGCTAGCACACACACACACACATAGGACGAAGGATGATGAAGGATGAAGGTAAAGAAAGAGAGAGAGAGAGAGAAAACGAGCGGGGGCGAATGCCGTAGTGTTACACGCGCGTAATGAACCGGCAGTTCTCTTCCTCCTCCTCCTCCTCCTCCTACTTTTGCTCGACACCCTCCTACTACTACTACTACTACTACTATTACTACTACTACTACCACTACTACCCACTATGCTTAGCGATCGCGCGCTCTGATAGCGGACCCAGAGCGCTGAGTTTCCGAGCCCTCAACGCGCGAGCGTGGTTATACGCTCTTACTCTCTAACTCTAGCTCTCTTTCTTGCTTACTATTTTATTTTCTTGTTGGGGTGAATTTTTTTTTTTTTTTTTTTTTTTTTGTGGAATTTTTTAAGACGTGTGGCGTTTGAAACAGTTTTGAGAAGTCGTATAAACAGTGAACGAAAGTCGTCTTGCACAGAATAGGCTGATAAGTGGTTCTTGGGAAATATTATATTGTTGCGTGATTATACTGAAATAAGCTTGTTTTAAAAAAAAAATCTGTGTGTGCTCTGATATTTTGTTGAATATTTTTTCTTTATGTAAACTGCAAAAATAATTTTGAGGAATGCTGATGTTTATTGGGTGTTTTAAAAAATTTGCTTTAGTTCTGTATGGTTGCGAGAAGTTTATAATGTGATAAAAGTTTTGGTAAAATGATTATTAATTATTTTTTTTTTTTTTTTTTTGTAGAAAAAATAATTATCTTTACAGCAAACAACTTGTGTTAATAATAAAAATGAAATTGGATTTTTTTTCGGTTACAAAGGCCCTTAAAAGACGAAATGTCTCATTTTTTTATCCCTCAGCTTCTCATTTTCTTTTCTTTCTTTACGACTTACACACTCGTAGCTTTTGCCGATTATATACGCTTTCATATGGATACCTTGACTTCTTTTTTTTTATATTTATATGTACATCTATATGTACATCTCCAAGGTTTGAGATCTTCCGGTGCAATGTGTGTTGAACGAAATAAAGGAAGCATCGAAGTGAATAGGACAGTAAATATTTTTTTTCTTTTTACTTTCTTTCTCTCTTCCGTTTCATGCATACAAATTTTTGTGAGCTATATTTTTTGAATATTCAATTTTTTTGTCTTGACTACTTGATGCATGCACGATATTTTTTTTTTATTCTTTTATTTATTTTTTTTTTTTTTTTGAGGAATTGCGAGTTTTCTATTTTTAGTTTCTCGAATGATTTACAGAGATCATAAAAGTTATGCAGAATTTTGTCCTACGTGACAGTAAGTACATCAGCATTTTTTCGATCAATAATAAATTCAATATTAATAATATCTCTGCTCGCAGTATAACAGTTATAATAGTGTTATACTGGCAGTATAAAAGTTATAATAATGTCATACTGGCAGTATAACCGTTATAATATTGTTATAATGGCAGTATAAGTTATAATATTGTTATAATTGCAGTATAACAGTTATAATAATGTTATACTGGCAGTATGATAGTTATAATAATGTTATACTGGCAGTATGATAGTTATAATAATGTTATACTGGCAGTATGATAGTTATAATAACGTTATATAAGAATATATAAACGAAACACGCATCCCTAAGTCTTCAGAGCAGCTTTGGCCTTTTCTGACAGCGGAGGCGTTGGAAGATTTTTTTTTTTATAATTATATAGTGTGAAACCAGTGGATGAGAGGACATTGTTCACCTTTCATTTAGTAAAGTTTTAGTCTGGAGAATCAATAGGTTTATATCGAGGTAAATACAGGTACAATATAATTCTATATATTAAAGATATCAATGAGAAGTCAATCAATCGGTATACACCACGCAATTAGTCGCGTGCGCGCTTGAACCAGTCACTCTCTTGCAGACACACACTCACTCAGACTCAACGTTCTTTCACCTACTTATCCCTGCCTGGGTTTTGCTGATTGTACTGGTTGATGGTGTGTATCTCTTGCATATTTGATAAATCGCGTGATTGTCGATGTGTGTGTGTGTGTGTGTGTGTATGTATACTACACACTATAACACACGCTTTTACTCTCTCGCTTCTTTCTTTTTTTCTCCCCCTTTGAATTTGTTTGCGCCCTATATAATATATTATGTGTCCACGCATACGCGCTTTTATTTTATTGCTCGGCCGCGTGATGAGCTATACCTACTCCGCCGGCTTTCGTTTGATTGCCGCGCTTTATAAATTATTCCTTCTTAACTGCGTCTTTCTGTGTGTGTGTGTGTGTGTGTGTGTGTGTGTGTGTGTGTGTGTGTGTGTGTGTGTCCATATGCTAGGAGATAATTTCGCGTCTGAGTGCGTGTACTGTACTATGTAAGGACGGTCTGATCGGCAGGTGCGCGTTGGCAAATATTTGAGATGAGATTTACAAAGGTGTTTGTATAATAGTTATATAGATATATACCTATGTAATAGATAGATGGTAGAATTGTTGTGGATTCTAGATTCTTGATTGCGTTTCGCGAATAAGTTGATGGGAATGATTTCATTTGTTGCTTGGTTGGATGATTTGGTACAAGGTATATAATTTTTAGTTACAAATTCATTTTATGATTGAACGATTTGAGCACTTGCTGTAATCATTATATTACTGATGCTTTATTTCTTGAATATATTCCTCATACAGCTATACTCTTTGTGTTTCACCACATAAACGTTAAAAATGATAAAGTTAATTGAACAAAAAAAAATAGCTACTTCAATTTCAAAAGAATTTCATTTCATAGAAGTACACTTTCGTTTCATCAGCACTTTTTTTATTCAGTAGTATAGCGGCATTCCACCCCTTTTTATGCAGTGATAAAAAGAATTTTAAGAGATTAGTCTCTCTAATACACATTTGAAAACTTTCTATCCTACAAACAAAAAATGTATGTATATACGAATAGAAAGATATAACGCGATAACAGTAGAACACATAGAAACTATAAGCGAGTAAAGTGATCAGGCCTGCTGCAACTGACAAAAAAAAGAAGAAGCAAAGACCCAATCCTCTCGTAATTATCCAAGACCCGCACCCAGAACCAAGAGGTTCTTCCAACTGCAGGGCTAATTTGTTTTTTTTTTTTTTTGTCCGGCTCTCGAGTAGGTACATACGAATCGAAGTATATAAAGCCAGGCGTGTCCGGGAGAACGTAGGTATGTAGGTACGCGGACGGAGTAGGAGGCAGTCCAGAAGAGGGCAATCCCGAAGTCGTTTGTAAATTTTCTGCTTGGAATAGCTCGAGACGGAAGTGCGGCCGACAGGGCCCTGTTGTACACGTTTTGCTTGTATAGGAATGACCGGGAGATGTGGTTGTAGCTGCTTATAGGTATAGGTAATTCGAAGAGAGAGAGAGAGAGAGAGAGACTCTTTTGTTTTCGCTTTCCGTGTAATTGACGCACTTTTTTGCTCTTGCTATACTTTGGTAGTCTTTTTTTTTTGTGAGTTGGTTTGAGCTACTGTAGATTGGCAAACAAGGATATTGGACGATTGGATTTTTTTTATTTATATTTGGCTTGAAATTACATGAGTTTAAAAAAAATTTTATTTATAATTATCTTAATGAAGTATAATTTTGTTAAAAATCACGCATAAATAATAATATATGTTTAACGTAAGGAACTATCAGCTGCTTTTCATGTAGTTATATATATAAAGTTGCTCCTAGCCCTTTCGAGAACAGACACCCGCTTTTACGCGAGCTGAACTGAAAAAGCTGCCGACAGGCAATTTCCAATCTAATGCATTTTTAGCGCGCTGAATTTCATTGTACATATATACGAACGACATGACGAATGAACTAGACACGAGCTGCTGCTGCTGCTGCTGCTGCTACTGCCACGTTTGTTCGTTCGTTCCTTCTTTCGTTCACTCGCTTGCTTACTTGCTAACGTTAAGCCAAAAGAAAATACAAAAACACGTGCTATGTTATATACTACCTGCAACCTCATGTTTCTTTTAAAGCCGATCGATTCGACTCGAGAATAAATGAAAAAAAAAATAGAGGCAGGGGACCTGCGCGTATATTATCTTAAGAACGGTAGATATATATATATATATATATATA
>JAPYZE010004771.1:0-18452 GCA_030522805.1 Leptomastidea abnormis
TTTAAAGCAAGCACCGATGGAGCGAAAAAACGAAAGTTCTTCCATAACTCAATGCCGTCGGGCATTTAATCGAATTTCACCTTTTCACCACTATATAAGTATATCACATTTAATTCTCTCATGTAAAGTATCAATAAGTGAACGCAGAGACCAGTGGTCTATACAAATTTTCCTTCAATTAAAAAAAAAAATACTCCAAAGGGATGCAGGCACTATAAAAAAACAAGGTACCTTTCAGGTACTTATAAAAAACACACACACATGAGCACAGAGTACATTAATATAAAAACACTCGCAATTGCACACGCGTGTGACGTTAATTATAGCGGTCAACGGAGTGTCCTGATGGAGACGCTCGTGCGCGCGCGACGAAATCAAGCGCGGCGACAGCACTGAATTCCGGCACTCGTGCCTGCATGGCTTGCCTGCGATGCGCCGCTGGGGAGGCCGATGGATACACACACACACACACACACGTGCACAGATACAATCCCCACACACCCACACCACAAACATGCGCGTAACATATATGTGTATACGAGGTAAGGAGGCGCACGGCGCCGCGGCTAAACTGACGGCGGAGGCTGGCCGCAGTATAGTAGCAGCGAAATCGGCTACTCGAGGAGACTATATCGCGCCCCGCCACCGCGACTTTATATACCCACGAGGAGTAGTATAGGCTCATATATACATACACGAGGCTTTAAGTGTATGTGCGTGTATATATACCATATGTGCGTGAGGAGCACTTGTGAAGAGCTCGCGTTAAAAGCGGGGAAGAGGGGGATACAATGAGATAGGAGTACACAATGTGGATAAGCCAATCCAGCTCTCGGCTCCCTCGGACTATATATACTGCCACTATACCGCGAGAAAGCTTAGCTTTATATACTTATACTTACGACCCCCGTGTGCATGTTCTTTTTATTTCACGCTCGCGGCCCCCTTTATATACTCACAGGGAGTATAGGTATATACCCGCACAGCTATATAGTGCCGTTGTCGCGCACATCCCGAGTCTCTCAACCCTTGAGCTGGTGCTCTTATCTGGCTCTCTTCTTCGTACCTACTCTCAACTCTACGTATATATATATAGTCGACCTGAATTTAAAAGCCAGGCTGAACGAAAAAGGGGATGATAGGCTATAGGCTTAAAACACCTACCTACTTCATTTTTATACACCTACATACTTGCGTACATGCTTGTTGTTGTTGTTTACGATGAGCTTTAATTTTTAATGAAAAGGTTTTATGAAAAATTTACGGGGGTTTTAAAATGAGTGCCTACTGGATTAACGGCTTGAATTCGAGGAACGTCTTTTTTATTTCATGATAAAGCTACAAGTATTGTTACTTTTGACAATTTTTTAAGCGAGATGAATTAAATAAATTTAAATTTTTATACGCGTGCAAGCTTTTTTTCTTTTTTTTTATTTCAACTTTTTAATATCCACTTTTTTTCTTATAATTTTGTTAAATTGTTTTTTTTTCCTTTTAATGCCATTTGTTTTATGTAATTAACAAGTAATTATCAAATTGTTTTATAGATACAGCGAAGATGCTAAAAGTTCATTTTACGTAACGACTTATAAGACGTAATAAACACTTATAATGTTTTTTTTTCGAATATACACGTGTATAACCGGTTTTATTTACTTTGACGGTGTGTGCGTGTATATATAATACTAATGAATTATTTTTTTATCATTCACACCTTGTTTATAAGATTCATTTGTATTCTATTGTAAGGTTTCATTAAAGTAAAAAAAAATACAAAAAAATTTTGATTGTAATTTTAAATTTTATAGTATTTCAATTTCGATAAAAGAAAGGTCACTCAACGTGATTAGCAGGTTGTTCATTTCTGTACTCATAGAGAAAATGTAGAAAAATAGAGCAAGAGAAAATTCAATAAATATTGATTACCAGAAACAAAAAAAAATGTTCTGTTTATGCAATAGAATAAAGCAAAGCTTGGTAAGACCAGGCTATATGTGTATAAGCATTCTCTCTTTCTCGACACTCAATAAAGTTCAAACGGTAGTTTTATAGACAATTCACACACATACACACACAAAAGCGGAAGAGGAGAAATAAAAAGGATGAGCTATACGTAGCTTCCACGACTTTTCCGACTATATCTCGCTCTCAAGCGACACATACACATACTACACTGTACAAAGTGCACATCCTATTACACAGACTCTCAAACGAATACTTGGCACGTTAACACAAACGATGGTAAGCAAGCACGTATTTACAGCTTTCAGCTTCTCTTACCCGTCAGATGCATATTATATCCCGCAGCGCTACTATACCTACTATGCGGTATATATTCACGAGCAGCTGTGAAATGCTGGAGCGGCAACTTGTACGATTAACGGCTTAAGCGCGTCTGATTGTGTCTGTATTCGCGTATTCACGCCTGAAATGCACCAGTTATATTATATTATGACGTTTGTATGTTTAGGATATACCGAGAGATTATTTGTTTTGGCCCGGTAAACTCCAATTATATGTCTAATTTTTCAATTTGTTTTTATGCGAAATTAGTAATATTTATAAATTTGCAGTATTTACATGCTGCTACAATTTTTTTTTACATTTTCACTTAGCTAACAATTTAAAAAAAGCTAGTAGAAGCAACGATAATAAATGCGCTTCAATTGTATCAATCATAATGTTTAAACCTAGTTTTTTGTAAAAATGAACAATCTGCAAAAAGCGTCCGTACACTTATATGAGAAAATGCAAATTGAATGTTTACGAGGAGCTTAAATATTCCGATGTTTATAACACGTGATTTAATGTGGGAACCAGCGCGTGCGCGAGTTGAATACTACTTGAATTATTATTACAGCACGAGGAGCGCTGGAGCGGCACGCAAGACATTAATGCTACTTTATATACTCAAATCTGCGTTTTTGTTGTTGCTTCTTGGATACTAAAGATTCTGCGAGTGTTTGAGATCTTTGTAAGACAGATTTATTAAATCACTTAAATTTGTTAATTATATATTCAATGAAGGTGATTGCTGCTAATATTTAATTAAAAAAAATATCAGCTTTAATTTTTTTAATATTGAGTAAAAAATCAACAATAATATTTATAAACGCTTATACAAGCTGAAATTTTATTTATTTTTTAAATTACTTTTTTTACGATTTATAATCAACGGGAGTGTTTTTGTAATAAACTTGAAATTCTAAACTCAATTACTATGGGAAAGAATTTAAAAATATGCACTTACTTTCAATAGAGCATAAAGAAAAGCTCATTTAACGAGCGCATTTTTAACGGAAAATATATCTATTTCATAAGTGAAAAAATTTAAATAAACTTGACATCAATCGAATAACGGGTTGATAGACCAAAAGATCAAGGAAGAAAAGATAATATAAAGTCGCAGGTAACTTCCGGATCGCAATTAAAATTCAAATTAAAATATTCGATAGCAATATACCCTCAATACCCAACGAAAGTTCAAGTATCGCAATCCAATCGAAGCATTTTGAAAGCTAGCACGGATTGAAAGCGCACACACGTACGCATATATGCGTATTCGAAAACCTCCCCACACAGCACACGGAATTCCGTACGCGGCACCATCTGTCGCGAAATACTTTAACAAGTCGGCAGACTTATACCATCGGCTATAGCTTGTGAGCGCATAGCTGGCAAAAAAATGCATCCTATTGCATATACATCCAAGTATATGTATTTGTACGTGTGCGTATGTGAGCATAAACGTAAGTGCTTTGAAGCATATATACAGCCGCGATGCACTAGCTTGGAGCGTCGCGTGCACTTGACGCCTAATTATCGGCCGGCCGGCGTAATATCGGCGTCCGCAATCGATCGATCCGTGGTTTTTTCTCCCCCTTGGGAAGAAAAGTGTCCTTGCTGCTCTTCTATGCACATCCTCACCCTCGTAACTCATTATTGTTTTGCCTATCAATGCTTTGCATATACCGATTTCACACTATATGCGCTTCATCGTCTTTTTACTTCAGCGTCTCTTTTTTTTCTTTTTTATCTCTATTATCAATTGCACTGCTCGCGGTTGAGAGTAATTTTGCCGACGGCGCATCTGCCGTTGATTTCTTGTTGTTTTTTTTTTTTTTATCTCGAGGCTTTTTAATGCACAATGACGGGATGAGAAAAATTTTCCGCTGACGTTTGTATCCTCATGCCTGATTGAAAAGATGGCTCGTTTACGACGCAATCTTTGCGTCTTCTCTTACTATCGAGATATGATACTGCTTTTGAAGAATTTGCAACAAAAAATTATAGTAACGATAATAATAATAAGAGTAGTATAAGATTTGAGCGGCCAATGTTACGGAATATCGCTCATAATTTTTTCACAATTAAAGTATTTATACAGCTATAAAGCAACATAAGTTTTACAGTTTAGTATTTACTAATTACTTTTTTTTATGCCAGAGTAAAAATACTCAAGTAGATTGAGTATTACTAGAAAAGTGACGTGTTGTAGCTTTCTATTACATAACATTAATTATCAAAAAGCACGTACTATAAACATTGGTTATTTGATGTATTTTTAGATATATGATAATCAATAATAAAATATTAAATTATATGTAGCGAAAAAGTACTTTGTACTCACATCTTCAGCAGGTTCACCATTTTTTCCTTTTTTATTTTTATCCTTTGAGTTAGTATCCTAAAATAAAATCATGATATCAGTATGCTGTCTTTAAATAAGCAAAAAATAAATTTAATAAACAAGCAATAGTGCAAAAAATCAACAGTTTCTAATTCTTGAAATATAATTGATTTTATAAATGAATGATTACAGGAGAAAACCAAAATTAAATTTAAAGCTAAACCAAATAATTATAAGTTAAATATATCAAAATAATATTTCACATTATAAAATTGATAATTTAATTTGAATACATTTTTTTTATCTATGTAAATTTTTTTATTACTTCATGCAATTTAAGTTTGTAACAAATATTGACTTATATATTATGATGTACTATGTATGCGACAGGTCAATTTATAAAAATACAATAATGAAAAACCTATAACGCAATTGACTTGACTTTACATGTACAAATTTATTTAGTCACCACACTGTATGAACAGTTACTTTGAAAAAATAATTACCGCTTAATAAAGTTATGCACTTAAACTTGATCAAGTAACTTAAAAGTATGTCAATGAATTCTTTTAATTTGTGCAAGTAAAAACTTTGCTCGTATTTATCTTAGATATACAGATTTTAAATAAATCACTAAGCACATATATTTATAATTTATATTGGAAAAGATAAAAATGTCAAATAAATCAATATGTATACAGGTGTTTTTTAAGATATATAAAAACAAAAAATGTTCTGTTAATAATAGAAATCCACAAACCAGCTGTCAGTAAAAACATGACATCAACAAATGAATATCGGAGCAAAAAATACTCATAAAAGACAGTCAAGCAAGTGTTTCAGCATTCCGGAGATTAATATCAATAGCAATATAAGGATATTATAAAAACCCAGGATCGTGTGCAGCAGAATGGAAAGTGCATATCAGGAGTTGAGCAATCAGTGACGAAGGTATCCAGGTGATGGATATTAAAGAATCTAAAGATATAATACCATATTTGCAAGCTCTGTGACTCTAGGCGAGCGAGTAAGAGTACGCGGTGGTGGCGGTGGCGGTGCAGTTGGTAGCGTCGACGTTGGTAGTAGCGATGACGACGATGAGGAGGTTAAGAAGCCCGTCGACGCAGTCGTATCGTCGTCTCGGGGCAGGAAGGCCTTAACCTGGGGCTCAATTTTCCCGCGCTACTACTAGCTAGCTACCACGTCCGGGACGCTTGAAGCGATGCCGCTTCTTAAGCCGCTTACGTCCAACAAGGCACGCGGCTCCGCTCACCACCTCCTCCTCCTCCTCCACTTGCAGCGACGTGTTGCCTGTCGTCGTTGTTGTTGTTGTTGCTGTCGTCGCCGGCGACGTGATCGTCGTCGTCGTTGTTGGTTTAATAGCTCGCCTCGGGGCGGGCGGTTGTATCAAGAAGGGCGCGTTCCACGACGACTCGCTCTCTCTTGAATATTTGTGAATGTGTGTATGTATGTGTGTGTATGTGTGGAAAGACAAACACGCGTTATGTGGAACGACAACGACGACGGCGAAGAGTAGTCTGCGAGTTGTGTGGCGCGTATTTAGCGCAGCGCACGCACCTGCTGCTGGCCACTGCCTCTGCTGTTGATTCGGCTCGAGCGCCTCGGCATCTTCGCGACCGTAACTTGGCCGCAGTTCGCTTCCTGATGCAGCTGGTGATGATGATGATGATGATGCAGCAATAATAAGACGCGTGCGGCTCACCGACGCCGCTCGTTGATCCTTTTCTCGCTGCTGCTACTGCTACTTCCTACACTTTTGCGTGCGGCCGTTGGCCGAGCAGCGTCTGGCCAGGCAAGACCGCGTAGATGAGAGATCGAGATAAAGCCTGCGTGCAAGACGTTGCTGCAGTCGTAGTCTTTTTAATAGGTATGCCACTATCCCAGCACAGCGGTGAACGAGGACGACGCGTCGTTGAAGGTCGATCGGTCGGCGGGCCGCGAGGCAAGAGAAGAGAGGCTAGGAATCACACACTCTCTCTCTCACACACAATGTATAGGTATCACGGGGTATTTTACGCGCAGCAGTCCTGCGCTCTAGCTGCCGGAGTATCGCGCTGCTGCTGCTGCTGCCTGCTTTGCGCAGAGAGGGCGCGAGCTCGTGGCTCCCTTCTTTTTCTTCTTCTTCCTTATTTTCTACTTCTTTCTTTTTCTTTTTTCGGAGCAGAGGTACTCGCGCGCACTGAAACTGAGAGAGAAAGAACAACATTAATCAACCACATTTATACACACACACACACACACACACACTGTACATATGTAAATGCACATACACACCTGGTGCTGGTCAATGATGTTGTTGTTGTTGTTGTTCGACTGTTGCAGCAGCAGCAGAGCCAGGAGCCTAGAGCAGGAGTTCCAGGAGACGATGCAGCAGTATAAGAGCCAAAGTAGTTTTTGATTTCCGAACGTAAAAAATCTATTTGGAGCAATTATTGGTCATAAATATTACTTATGGCTTTATTATACTTCAAAAGAGTCTCTAAACTATAGAAATTTCTCGGAAACCTCGCGAATACGCGTGTGTGTGTGCAACGTGCGTATGCCTCTGTATCACTGCGTTACCTTTAGCTCCCGTGCGTGCGTGTGAGCTACCGCGTGCAAACTGCAAGTGGTATTATATATGTACACACCTTACACTATATATGTCTTTTTTGTTTTCGCACGCGCCCCCCGCGCCAACAGAATATTCTTCTTCTTCTTTCACATTATTCTATCTATCTCATTCTTCCTTTTTTCTTTCTTTCTTTCTTTTTTTAGCGTTTTTGCAGACTGACTTTTTTTTAAATCCCTCTGGATTCCAATGAGACCGTTACAGTATTTTTACATCCAACTTTTTCTCAGATGTTATACAGTAGGTAAACCTGTATATAGCGGTATTAAGTATAACATGCTACACTGGAGTATATTTTATGGTGTAAAATATAAGTATTGAGCTACTAATAAATTTGCACTGCACTGGACTGGATATATACGTTATAAATATAGTTTTGAATTAGCTCTCATTCTAGGGGGTAGGTAACGATGCGGAACAATGATACATAAAACGTTGGAGAACACACCAACAATATATCCACTTGGTCATTTTTTTCGTTGCACAAAAATAAATTGGTTTTAACGTATAAGTAAGACACTTACGAAGCGTTAAAATAAAAGAAATAACAAAATAAGGAAAGGGAGAGGATAAAAGATAAAAGAAAATGTAGGTTCAGTTCATACTATTCATTTTTTATTACTACATGCTTTCATATATCTATGTGTGTGTGTAGTACGATATTCACAACGGCCGTCGCCGTGTCCTTGCAAATCGTTGCACTCGCTCTGTCTTTCACTCTCTTCTTCCTGTCGTATACGCGAGCAAATATTATATGCCAAGATATATGTATATTGTTGTTATAATTAAGCCGGAAAATAAAAAACTTGGGAAAAATGTGATTACCTTTGAAAAGAATAACGGATTTCAAATATAAGAAAATAGAATATATTGTAATGTGGAATTCGGTGTGGTACACACAATATAATCATATAGTGTCGTCTGCTATTTGGATACATTCAAAATGCAATTTTCGTATAGTAAGGTAACGGTATACCTATATATAATATATAATATGCATTTGTGATTGCAACTGATTTGCAAATAGCATTTGCATTTATTACGACATTAATTTTATTACATTAAAATCTTATGTATGATGAAACAATATTACAATTAAAATAATGAAAACTATAGAACAAAAATGTGTAGCTGCTTAAAAATATAATCACAGCCAAGCAATAGAAAATAATGCAATTTTTTCTTTTTCCTGCGCTTTTCTGAAATGCAAAGTTGAATTTTCACGAAAACGAGACATCGCCTTATCTCAATTGCTCCATCTTCAAACTCATGAGATATAATAGAAATCTGTCTTATCACAGGCAAGATTGGTAAAAAATAAAATTATATATTTCTTTTTTACCGATCTTGTCAAACATTTTTTTTCAATATCAAATTATTTAAATTATTTATTCAAAAAATATGTCAGCATATTTTTGGCAAAGTCAATTTATAAAGGTCACAACAAAAAAAATCAAAATCACATTTCTGTATCTATTAAAATGAAATTTAATATTAAATTTTTCGCAAGCAATTAACAGCTTTATATTGCAATTGACGTAGTATTTTGTCAAATCGAATTAATCACAAATATGTAAACAGATCTTTTAGCTATAATAAAGAATAGTCTTCAATGATTGTTATTTATACCGAGATGTGACACATATGTTTTTGAATATAATAAAGAGGTACATATATGATTTCACCAATTGAACTTTTGGTACTTTCCCAAGGAAACGTGCTTAATTCATCCAATTAAGGTAACTGGCAATTGTTGATCTATTTAGGGTTTATAGAAAAAAATTATCTATAAATAAAAGTGCAAACGTTTTCTTCGTATCCAGAACTATCTTGTCTGTCGACGAGAACGAATCTAACGTTTTTACTATAGCTAAACAAGTGATTTTTGGTTTTTTTTTTTTTTTTTTATTACAAAAGAAATTTTTGAAAATGAGGTATGCATTTTCAATTTGTTTATACAATTCAAATCATTACTTTGTGTTAATTTATTTGAAAAAACACTAAATTATCTTTGGAATTAATTTTATTTTGCTACACAACTTTTTTAATCTGCTAGTGTTTTTACTATGATTTTTACTACTTATTTAAAATATTTTATGAGCACTAGACATCGTTTATCTCAATTTTATTAAATAATTAAACTTAACGATTAAACTAACCAAATCCAAAAATAAATAAATGTTCTAAAATATAAGCAAAATATTTTCAACTAATTAAAATATAACAGTAAAAATATAATAAATATAAAAAATATTTAATATTTTTTTTATCAATATTTTTCAATAATTTTTAACGAATTCATTCACATAAATAAAATATTGTTTTTTTTTTTTTGTATTAAAGTTACAGCGGTGTGCATAACGTCTTACTGATTGGAATTGGAATCTTAATGATAGTTAACATTCACTGCTTTGACGAAAAGTGTATTCCATTCTCCTCAAAGTACAATTCAAATGAAATCCAACTTCATCCATTGCTTAATGACGAAGGCAACGACATAATTTACGTTACAGGCGATGACACCCAACAATCGTCATGGAAATTAAATTCTATTTACGGTTCGATCAATTGCAGTTTACCGCTCGATCACATATTTAATCGGATGAACGGAACATGCACCACAGGATTATACAATGGCAAGGTATTGTCATTAATTGTTCGCAAAAAAGAATCCAATAAAAATGATACTGATAAAGCATGGCATGATGGTGATAATGTAACCTATGACCTCGTGATAATCGATTCAACGAACTGCAACTATTATTTAACAAGTTTTGTCCATAACTCATATCTTCATGTAATACCATCTGAAAATGGCTTTGAATTGTATCTGCAAATGAAGCCAATGTCTTACAAAGTCTTCAGATACAATGACAAGGGAGAGTTACTTGGTAATATTTCTGGTGAATTATTAGAGGGCAAAGACATTTATAAAACATCTGTAATTAATTATCGCGGACCTAGTCAAGGATTTTACTATCTAGAAAATTTAAATGATGGAGTTACCATTTCTAAACTTGACTCACACTTGAAAATTATGCAAAATTATACTATTCATCTGCAACGCAATAAAAGTTTTGAAAATGTATACCTTGGAAACTGCAACGAATTTATAATTTGTTTTCTTGAAAAAGAAGAGAGAATGAACGTAACTTGCCAGATATTCAATTTGAATTTTACGCGTCAGTTAGCCGAGATAAATTTAAAGTTTAACGAATCTGTCTCAAGTATGGGACTAAAAAGTCTTGACGATGGCGGACTAGTGATCTTTACAAATCGCAAAGCACAAGAAGGGCAAGGTATTGTTGGTGCCCAGCTTGTAAATATAAATGATAACAATCAGTATCAAGTAGAAAAAGTTGTGAATCAATACTATAATTTAAAGGATTATCGTTATTTTCAAGCTTTTCAAATGAATAATGGATCTTTTAATTTTATTATGATAGAAAAAGAACAGGATGGATACTGCTACATGACTTTAAACTCGTGAGTTATTGTTAATAACAATTATAAATTTATCAGTGTTTATCAACTTGTTAAAATAATTTTGTATTTTTTATTTTAAGATTTAAAATTTGTTATTAATTATACTATTTTTGCGCCCGTGACAATTTATATAATTGAACATAATATAAGTATTTTACGAATTTAACTTTGTAATTTAATATGACTAGAATGAATACATTTTATAAACAATATTTCTATGTGTGTAAGTACTTTTTCATCTTTCCCTATCCCAGCCATACTTATTATCTTAGCAATTTTTACTGGGTATAATGATTTTTATTAAAAAAAAAAATTTAGTGCGTTGGTAATTCTTGAGAATGTAGACAATTTTAAGAGATAAAATAGCAAGCCTTTATTATCTATCTGTAGAGAAATGTGATAAAATTGGTTTTGAAAATGAATGATTTGATGGTGTCATAATTAAAATTTTTTATATTATTCGGAAGCAACTGAAACTATTGTTGATTAAACGTTACGTAATCTACTTGAGATAAAAAGCATCAAAATCTCCATACATAATAATGCCAAAGTTTCATTAGTATTTATACAACTTTGGTTCATTGACAAAAATAAATCGTATAATTTTATTGTTGAATTTTAAAGTTATCAATTTTGGTTGATTATTGAAAATATTAAAAATGAAGTGAGTAAAGAAACTTATAGCTTTAAATATATTGTAAGATATTGAATTTAATTATTAGTAATTTACAAAAAAATATTGGTAATTATTAAAAAATAGATTTAAAAATTACGAATTTAAATTTTCTTTTTTTTTAGTTTTAAATAAAATAAATTATGAACTGTGTAAAAGAACATTTTTATTTTCTTATAATTTTTATACACGTAAAAATAAATATTACATAAAAATAATTTAATTGCTTTTAGGATCAATACTATAAAAAATTACTTATTGCTTGGAGTTGTAATACTTGTGATTAATTATTCACACTGCATCAAGAATCTTAACAAAATCTGTTCATTTAACTATAAAAATACTATTTACTCCGGTTTATTAAGTAAATATCAATTTATGCCGACTATTTACGATGAACATAATAAGTTTTATAATATTTCGATTACTTGGGACTCGGAAACTATAATCAAAGTCAGTTCAACTTATAGATCGATAAATTGCAGATTGTCAATTAATCTACCATATGATTGGAAAAATGTATATAACCAAGGAGCTGGTCAATTTGGGAGTAATAAAATTTATATTATGTATGAATTGGAAACAGTTAATAATAATTCATACAATAATATTATATTTATCGATCCAAAAACATGTAGTTACCAGTTAGAAAAGTTTCCATACAGTGAAAAACTTATTCTATTATTATTTCAAAATAGTCTCGATTTGGTTACAGAAACGAATCCATCGTCACACAAAGTTTACAGATATAACGACGCGGGAAAGTTGATTACGAATTTCTCTGCTAATTTTTTAAAAGGTAAAGATATACTAAAATTAAAAGTAATTAATTATAACGAACCAAGCCAGGGATACGTTTACACAGATAATCAATCTGAAAAAGGGTATGTTCTTATCTATAAATTAGACTCCAATTTTCAAGAAATAAAAAATCACATAATTGCTACAAACATTACAAATTATACGTACAGAATATCAGGTATTAATGATCAATTTACAATTTGTTTCAAAGAAATAAATCCGAAAAAACAAGTAGATTGTTTGATTTTTGACGCTGATTGGACAGAAGTGTTAGCTGTTCCATCACTAAAATTTAACGAACCTGTATTAGGTATGAGCGTAAGCAACCTTATGAATGGAGGAGTAGTAATCTTTACGCAACGCGAAGGACAATATAGAGACATTATTAGCGCCCAGTTTATTGATAAATACGGTGTTCGGGGAAAATCTGTGGACCATGATTATGTGCCAGAACCTGATTTAATTTTAGTATATTCGATTGAAATACAAGATGGTTTATTTAATTTAATTTATGATGATCGGGAGAGAGGTTTTTGCTTTGCTGTCTTTTACTCGTAAACCAACGATTAATTGTCTCAAAATTAAAAAAAAAATATATTTTATTATAATTATGTATTATTTTCTGTACATTTTATAAAAAATTGAAATAAATACAACTATATTAAATTATATTGCGTAAAAAATTATTATTTACACCATCAACTATTTTATACTCCTGTGAATAATAATATGAAACGTAAGAGTAAGAACGTAAGACACATTAAAATTTAGAAAAATAAACAAAAAGAATATCGTAAATTTATTATTTTAATAATACATGATAATCAAATGACTAAAATTTTTAATTGTTTTAATATATATTCTTGATTTAAACCAAAAGTCAAAGGCAATTTCAAAATATAAAAACAAATTTTCATCCTTATCTGTGGAGAGATGCGATAACAATGTTCTTGAATAATAATTAATGACATTATTATGTCATAGCTAAAATTTTGAATATTTCTTATAGGCAAACTGCGCATTTGATACCATTTAATCTATTTAAGATAAAAACAGGAAAATAACTATATTAAATAATACCAAAGTTTCATCAGTTTTTAAAAAGTCTGCAGCTTATCCAGAGGTACAATTAAAACACTGTATTGTTAAGTTTTACATTTTCCAATTTGGATAATTCACCAAAAAATTAGAAAATGAAGTAAGTTCTCATTATTTTTCATGCAATAATAGACAATATTAACTTTAAGATTAAAAATGTGTTAATGATTGAAACAAAAAAAAATAAATTATAACCGATTTTAAGGTAAATTGTAACAAATGAATAATTAAATTTTTTATGAAACATTTACTGTTTATACAATGATTATGTATTTTTTTTTTTTAATTTTAAATCAAACATAGTTAATCGTTTACTTAAAAGAATCATACAAATTAAAATAATCTAAATTTTTTCAGATTTAAAACTTTAAAAAATGTTTTATTGCTTGGAGTTGTAATAATACTTATGATTGATTATGTGAACTGCATCGACAAAATTGACAAAATCTGTTCAATAAATAATGAAGATACTTTTTATCATCCTGATAAACCTCATAAATATCAGTTTGCACGAATAATTAATAATGATTACAGTGGATTTTATGATATTTCGGTCACTTGGGATTTACTAACTATTATCAATCTTAATTCAACTCATCGATCAATAAACTGTAGTATACCGCTCAATCTGACTTTCGATTGGATAAGTGCATCACTTGTACTAGCGACAGAATTCAAAAGTGGTAAAGTCTCATTTATCTACAAGTCAAAAACAGTAAATGGAACGTACGTTAACATTATGTTTATTGAGCCGAAAAAATGCAGTTATAGCTTGGAAAAATTACAGTACGACGAAAACTTAAGTTACAATGAAAAGTTATGGCCACTTATATTTCAAAATAGCCTTGATTTGGTTATAGAAACATCAGAGCCGTCAAAATACAGAGTTTTTCGATATAACGGCATGGGAGAGCTTGTTGGCAATAGCTCGGCTGATACCTTGAAGGGTAAAAAGATAAGTAAATTATTATCACCTATCGATGAACACGATCCCAGCCAGGGATACTTTTACCTAGACTATCAGTCTAATGTCACAGATTATTTTTACATTAAACTAGACTCGAATTTTAAAACAGTCAAAAATCACACTGTCTCTAATAATTTTAAAATTATTGGGTTGAAAAAATTGTATGATGAACAATTTGCAATGTATACAGTAAAAGAATATCCGTCGTACAATGTAAGTTGGTTAATTCTTGATTCTGAATGGACAAATGTGTCAGCTGAGCGAAATCTGACTTTCAACGAATCCGTGGTAGGAATCGCTCTGAGCAATTTTAACGATGGAGGAACATTGGTTTTTACGCAACGTAAGGGAGAAAATGATACAGAAATCATTGGTGCCCAGTTTATTAATAAAGATGGTAAACTGGAAAAAACTGTAAATCGTGAATACATGTCAAAAGATTTTTCAACTTTAATGTTAACGGATTCATATAAAATGCAAGATGGATCTTTTACTTTATTATTATGGGATTATAAATCAGAACAGTTATGCTTGTCGACATTTTATCCGTAATTGCGACAAGCTTTTATTATCTCAAAATATATGTAATAACAATTTTAATTTTCTTTATGTTATTAATCATTTTCAATACATTGTTACTTTAAAAATTATTTTTACAATTTAATTCGTTTTTTTATGAATTTATATTTATGTAACATATAAATTTGATATATTTCATACAAAATATAAAAATTATAATATTATAGCATGTGTACATTATTTTACAGAAAATAATACATTAAATAAATAATATTTAAATTTTTCTTTTAAAAAAGTTGAAAACACTGTTTTAAGAACGAAATATAACTGCTGCGCTATAAATAAATCTGCCGCGCTGTATCGTTGAAACTCCGAAGCAGCTGTAATGTTATAACGTAAGCTCTATAAATAGAACAAGCGAGCAGATGTCGTGAGAGTAAGCGCGTAGTTTTATTTTTAGCTACCGCAGTAAGACATGAAAAAAATATGACTCTTGAAGCTGGCTGACGGCATCAGTGTGCTTTGAGATCGCAGACAAGCTGGGCGTTGAGTTCACAAGCGTATCTCAACTTGCAAAATTGCAAATATTATTACCACAAAGTTCTTTCTTGCTTACCAAGATTTTTAAAGTATACATACCTACGCTTTAGTTGCATTTTTACTGCGGGTAAGTATGTGAAGCCTGGAGCTGCTATTTGCCAAGATTTGTGACTTTTTGGCACAGCCAATTGAAAACGTCTATTCTGCTTTGCTACAGTTTTCAATTAATATTGAGCTTGAATAGTGCAAGCTTCTCCTTGTTTGAATTTCACCGTTTTATTCATCTGTGCTGATTACCATCTATTATAAATTCAAAGTTTTTCATCGCTGGTGGACTCGCTTATCTCGTTATATAGAAGATTATTGTTGAATATAATAATCAAGTGCAAGTCCATATATATTGAGCTGCAGACTTTTTAAAAAAATCACCATGACCCTCATATTTGAACTCGGTGAAAGAGTTGAGCGAAAAAATTTACTTCTAACACCCGCAGCCTTTTATTATTTTTTCAAACTGCTGATGTTATTAAAATAAGGAGTGGAAGGAATATTTATAATAATTATAATAATTAAGACGGTAAGTTGAAAAATTGACAAATTTGCAATTGCTGCTTTAAGATGCTTCCTTATGGAATATGCGGCTATCACAATATTGAAAGCCCGTCGATGCCTTATACAAGCACTGAAATCAACTTTTTTACTTGAAATATTGAATTAATACTTATGTTGCTTATTGCATCTTTTATTTAAAATTTGTTTATAATTAAGATTTCTAAAAAGATATTTTTGGCATTATTATTATTAGCTTGAAAATTTAAAAAAAGTACACTTTTATCTGCTAATATAATTATAATTTTTAATCTATAATTAATTAATTAATTAATTAATCAATTAATTAATTAATTAATCAATTAATTAATTAATTAATCAATTAATTAATTAATTAATCAATTAATTAATTAATTAATTTATTTATTTATTAAAAAAAAAAATTAAAAAAGGGTAATTTTCAATGAAATAAAAAAGACAAAATAGAAAGCATTTAAATGCATGAGTATTTTATTTGACAGCAGTTCAGATATACTTATATGTATACAAAGCGTAGAGACACTCTCTCTGTGTTTACATACAGAGATGCGGCGTCTTTGACGGTCGCGCTCGGTCAACGACATTTTCTATATACCTCAGCTGTGATTTATATATATACGAAATAAATCATTTTTCTGGAATAATAACTCTTCTGACCGCTAGATGGCAAAAACCAGAGTAGTATATGGAAATTTGTGAAGAGAGGATTCCTCTCGATTCATATATAAGGCCGCTCAAAGTCTCTCAGCATCGTGGGAATACCTTCCGCCGGTCGACCACGTAACTCAACACTTCAATATCCTTGTACTCCATACACCTACATTCCTGCTCTGGGGGCGAGCAGCAAGTCGCCCCCTGTGATAATTGATTACCGACACATTCCATCTTGAGCAGTATTATCATTTCCCAGTAACATTAATATAAGATAATAGGTAGCTGTAAATACAAGGAAGATTGAAGTGTTAGGTCTTCCGGCGGCAGGTATTACCATTTTGCTATTTTTTTCTCTTTTTTTTTTTTTTTGTTTTGTTTTTTTTTCTTCTCTTTTATCTTCAATTGAAATAATGTTTCGTGAAAACAGCATCTGAAAAAAAAATTTTTTTTTTAAGTTTAACATAAAATGATGAAAGTTTTAATTTTAAATTACATATTAATGTCTTATTCTATTATTAGCTTTTTAAATTAATCTAAAAATAAGTTTATTTTAATACATATAATCATCTCAAACAGTTAAATAATTAAATATTAGTGTACCAAAATATTAAGACAATTTTTTAAAGATTTTAAAGCCAATACTATACTCTATTAGCAAAGATGCAAACTCTGTGATAAAATAGTTTAAAATAAACAGTACCTTTTGCAAAAAAATTGTAAAAACTATTTTTTAATGATATTGTTCAAAAAATAAATATATTTACTAAAAATGTGCGATGAAGAAAAGTTTCGCGAATATAAAGATTCTAATGAATAATTGCTAATAATCAATTTATTCCGGAAAAGCAAGTTATTAGTGCAATTTAGTCTACAATTCAAGAGCTATATCGATGCATTAAATATTTACGTATTTGCTTTACTTTTTACCAGACAAATAAATTAAAATTAATTTTTCACGTTTTTATTTAATTTTAAAATAAAAAACTAATTAATAAAATATCCTTGCCTAGTTGCAAATATGTTGCAATTTCTATAAAAGAGTTTTTTGCTCATTTTATATGCTTTTTAAACTACTGCTAAAATATTAAAATAATTTGATAGACTTTTCCTATTTATGTTTGTGCACATAATTTAAGAATTTCAAAAATATATTTCGGACAAAATTATACATCTTTTGAGGTAATTCAAATTAAAAATATATATATTTTTTTTTTTTCATTAGAACAAGAACAAGAAAGGAAGTATATTTTATAATTTAAAATAAAAACTCACGTGATTATATAAGAGTGGGGCAATGATTGAATAGAAGCCCTCTCGATTATATGGTCCAAAAAAAATGATTCCTTTGTTGTCTCCAAATCGAGTTCAAGTCCATTTTTATAAAAGCCAATGCAAAAATAGAGAGTACTGGATCCAAGGGCCAGAGGCCCACGGCCTCGGAGCCCGATCAAAACGTTGTTGACTGTTCGGCTTCTTCTGAGGAAAAGAACGAAGCAACCAAGATGGACCAGCAAGAAGCTGCTACTTGAGCTAAATAAGGATGCATGGTTGGAGAGGGGAGGTGGGGGGTGAGAGCAAGATGCAGCGTAGCTGGGATGCAGCTGCAAAAGCTAAAACCGGAAGACATGAAAAGTTTCTAAAACTTTTAGATTTTCCCTTATGGTCAGCAAATGTTTGGTATAAGCTTTTCCGGTTCATTATTTTTTTTTCTTAAAAATTTTAGTTTAAAATTTAAAATTTTGTGCATTAGTCTATGGAAGCAGTCTAATTCCAACAATATAAATTAATCAGCATGATTATTTTGATAATTTTACTCGTACCTGGACAAGTTTTTACTTCCAAATAAATAATAAAAATTTTTGTT